>JAECUM010025472.1:0-28087 GCA_016617855.1 Megalonaias nervosa
GAATTTGTATGGGTGGGCCATGTCACAGCCAATGCCCTGCGGCGGGTTTCATTGGATAACTCCAAACCAATTTCTTAAAGAAACTGAAAAAAAATCTTCCGAAAGATATTTCATATTTTGTTGAAGTTGATCTAGACTATCCCAGTTCGTTACATGATCTACATAACGACTATCCGTTTTGCGCAGAGTCGATGACGATTGATTACAGTTTATTATCGCCTGAACAACGAGCAATGACAACGGCAAAAGTTCTATCGTTAACAAGCTAGTTCCAAATTTGTTAGATAAAAGAAATTACGTCATGCATTACAAAAATCTAAAGCAAGCAGTAGATGCTGGACTAATTCTGAGAAAAGTCCATCGCGTGTTAAAGTTTAATCAGTCGCGGTGGATGGCGGATTATATTGACCTAAATACGAAACGTCGTGCCGTAGCTAAAACCGAATTCGAGAAAAACTTTTTCAAGTTAATGAACAACTCAGTGTTTGGTAAGACTATGGAAAATATACGCAGGAGAGTTTCGATTGAAATTGTTAATGATATCGATCGCAGAAATAAATTAGTTAGCGACGATGGTTTTGTTAGTATGAAAATATTTAATGAAAATCTTGCCGCAATACAACGACGAAAGACAAATTTAAAGTTAAATAAGCCAATCTATGTTGGTGCAGCTGTACTTAATATATCAAAGTGGCTGATGTACGATTTTCATTATAATTTTACCAAAAAAATGTGGCCAGATTCGGAGTTGCTATTTACTGATACTGACTCTCTAGTATACAATATAAATTGTGAAAATGTCTATCAAGATATTTACGATAATAAAGATTTGTTCGATTTATCAGATTATCCAACTTGTAGTGAATTTCATGATAATTCTAACAAGAAAGTTATTGGAAAAATGAAAGACGAGTTTATGTTTGTACCTGTGAGAGAGTTTGTTGGACTAAGAAGCAAAATGTATGCTGTCATATTAGATGACAATAAACTGACCAAGAAAGCTAAAGGTATCCCTCGCGGATATGTGAAAAAGATGATACATTTTGAGGATTTCAAAGCTGCTCTTAACAATAGCGTCAGTTTTATTAAAACCAATGTAATTAGGACTAATTATCATAAGCTTGAAACGAATAGAATTATAAAACGTGGACTATAGGCATGATCTGTTGGTTATTGGCATGATCTGTTGATTATAGACATGATCTGTTGATTATAGGCATGATCTGTTGATTATAGGCAAGATCTGTTGGTTATTGGCATGATCTGTTGATTATAGGCATGATCTGTTGATTATAGGCATGATCTGTCGACATCGTCTGATCGAGCTGAATAAAGTGCTGGTCGTTCCAGTTCACATTAAAGAAATTTAAAGATGTAAAATTGAACTTTAATTTATTGGGAAATACATTTTAAAATAATGTAAATAATAAACACTGCGCACCAATAAACTCGCTGGCTATTGGGCTACATTCGTTTAAAAATAAATGTGTTTTACACTACGCCCCTTTATCACTCGTAGTGGGGACCCGAGTGGCCGAGTAGTCTAAAGCGCTCACCGTTACGGATCACTGCCATCTCACCTCTGTCTGCATGGGTTCGAGTCTCGGGCTCGGCCAATGTGGGTACATGAGAAAGCTTGCCAGTAGCTTCTCGTGGGTCGGTGGTTCTTCCCGGGTGTTTCCTCCACCATTTATACTGGCCACCATGTATAGCCTATCTTGTGCTGAAATATGGCGTTTACCCCTACAACAACAACAGCAATCATCCGTGGTCGTCTGAGATTCCTCGTTTCGTATTAACATACATACAAGTGTTTAACTAATCACTGAGAGCGCGAGTAAGTTTTTCTCGCTATCGTCACCTAATTTGACCTTTCACGCTGTTTGAGTAAGTCAATTAAAGTTTCACTTCCAAGTACAGTCAATTATCGATTGATAAAACGGGCACATTCATTCAGATTTCCACTTGAAACTTCCTAAACGTGTTGACAACTTTGAATATTTTATAAAGTAGACTGACCTACATCCTGGCTCTATTATTGTGTCGTAGCTTCTTTATATAATGTTGTTTATTGGAAAATTACTCATTCTTGCCTTAACATCCGGAGCAGAATCATTCTTATTGTTGCGTTCACTTTTTAATTTGGGTGGATTAATTTATTAAAATTATTATTCACTGGAATTACAAAGAGCTCAATAATATTATTAGACTGGAACATTAGTTTAGAATTATAGTGAATTCAGACAAGGACATTTTTGGACTCTGTTATTGTGATACATCAAAAGAGTATTATCACATCATCATACTTCATGCCATTGGCACATTGACACTTCGAGACTACTGGCACATCAAAATATTCAATATTGGAACTTAATTAGAATACCACTGGCATTCAATTGGAACTCCATACATTTGGACTTGTGACAGAACTTTTAGGACTACTTGGGATTTAATTCACAATAACGTAAGTTCTTTTGAAATTTTAACTTTATATTAAGGGAAATAAATTCTTTGTTGAATTCCACAAAACCGTTTGGTTCTCGCTCTTTTCTGTGATTTAGTTTAAGACCGTAGCGTCGTAACACTGGCAATACACAATCGAAAAAGAAACCACTACAGTGATTACAAATACAAGACCACCCGAATGATGTATGCAACAGTATAAATATTTCTGGTTTATTATAATTTATTTTATTTTGTGGTTGGGGATTCAGACGCCTAAGTCAATAAAATTGCATCTTATGCATTTAAACTTTACAAGCAATTAGGAAGTTCGTCGTCCTCAAAGAATTACGTCGCGTATAATGAGCGGCACAACTTGTACAACCTTATCAACCAAGAAATCTAGTTTATCGGGAGTATTACAAAAGGAGCTGATGAGTCAGGTCGGATGGTAACAGTTAATGTAAAATCGCTGTGCTTTCATACCGCTCCGGTGGCCTAGTGGTTAGAGCGTCCGCCTCGGATGAGGAAGGTCGTGGGTTCGATCCCCGGCCGAGTCATACCAAAGACTTACAAAATTGGTACTAACAGCTGCCTCGCTTGGCGCTCAGCATTAAGAGGTTAGTGTTAGGACTGGTCGGCCTGGTGTGAGGATAATGTGACTGGGTGGGACATCATGCTACATGTCTGCGGCATGATGCCCCAGTGCTAGACATCACTATAAACTGCCACACTGCAGACATCCCGACACCATGCCGACCAGCCCTAACACTGACCTCTTAATGCTGAGCGCCTAGAGAGGCAGCTGTTAGTACCATTTTTATAAGTCTTCGGTGTGACTCGGCCTGGGTTAGAAACCGCGACCTCCCTCTTCCGAGGCGGACGCTCTAACCGCTGGTCCACAGGAGCGGTCATTTATGGATCTATTTATTATTGATAATAAAAATAATGTAATACCATGATATAATTTCTTTTAAATCATAAAGTTACATCACCTTTAGGGGGTCCTGGGTGGCCGAATGGTCTAAAGCGCACACCTTCGCCGCTCGCTGCCATCTCACCTCTGTCCGCATGAGTTTGAGTCTCGGGCTCGGCCAATGTGGGTATATGAGAACGCATACCGATAGCTTCCCGTCCGTCGGCCGATAGCTTCCCGTCGGTCGGTGGTTCTTACCGGTGTTGTCCCCGGGTTCTTTCGACACTATTTATATTGGCCATCCTGTATATCCTATCTTGCGCTGAGAAATGGCGTTAAACCCCCAAAACAATCACACCGTTGCTACGAGCAATAACCCTGTTACACTTCACAAGTTTTTAGTTCATTAGAAAATATTTTCGTTTATAATAATAAAGGCAAAACTCGGAATAAAAAAGAGTGGAACAAACAATGGGCTTCAAACAATCGGAAGACGTGAATTCGATTAGCAAGCCAGTAAACGTAGGTCGCTACTTCCCTTTTGCTATGGATTTGAAATATTTATCAAGACTGTTAACAGAGATTCACGCCAATTAAATATACTATCAATAGTTTTCCTCCATTCTAATATGGTCCACTTGTATTGCCAATAAACATTTGCACCGATGAAACTCGGTAATCAGGTCCATTACAGACCAGTCTCAAACCGTCTGAAAATAATTTTCATTCATAAACGATCGGGACAAATTGATTTGCAAATTTATTGCATGGTTGTAAACTAGGTAATCTTAGTTGCCGTGGTGGCTCAGTGGTTTTATGTACCAGACTCCAAACTAGAAGGGCACAAGTTCGAGTCCCGCCATCGGATCAGTCTCTGTTTGTTCCTGGGTAAAGTACTTTACTACAGTCTCGCCTTGATATAATATTCGCGTTTGGCCGTAAAACAGTAAAAAAAAAAAACATTCAAATTGAATGAAATAGGTCTGGCGAAGGGATATTGAGAGGCCGTCGGGTCAGACCTATTCGTCAGCCGTATCAAATGTGTTCTTCCCTCCGACTAGGAAGAAAATGCGGTTTTGTATGTATTACATAATCCATCCTTCGATACATTTTTAGCTTTACTGTATGATTGAAATTCTAAACTATTTGGGACGTATAAAAGTTCGCTAAACTGCGTCTAAAAATATGCACGCACGGACGTCAAAGGAGAACATAATCAGTTCGAATCTGAGTGTGTGATAGGGCAATACGGATTGAACAGCTGTATCTAACGGCAGATCAAGCCGATAAGATTATATGGATGAGTAATAATAAATATACAAGTAAAAACTGGTTGCTGAAATGTTTATTCGTGACAAACACGAAGGCAAAGGTACAACGAATATTTTCAACACTTGCATCTGATACAGACGGTACAGTCAATCGATCAGTTCAACTTTTGTGCAAAATACAAGAAATCATGAAAAATGATTATAATAAACCATGTACTTTTATCTTTACACAAACAAATAGCATGATCTATAAATACCACAATTAACATATATAGATTGTCTGGGATTCAATGGTCATCTCAACCTTACAACAGTCCCATCATCTTTTTATAATCCCTAAAAACTGTTATCTCCTCTTTGTTCAAATGTTTCTTTAACAAAAACAAAATATTTAAATAACAATACACGTCATTAAATATTGAACATTTTAAAGCCCATAATTACGAAATGTCAGTGACAAGTAATATTTATTCTTCGGTTACCCTTGTAAACATGTATGCGTTATTTCCATATATATATATATATATATATATATATATATATATATATATATATATATATATATATATATATATATATATATGCAATAAACTGACAACGAACAGTGCAAAACTAGTATCTAACTAGTCTGAGCGCTTTCGACTCTTAATGAGTCTTTTTCAAAGGCTAATACAAACATAGACAAGACAAATAAATAAAACAGTTTATTGCATTTATCTTAATCAATCATTGACACACGTGATCCCTTGCTGGATCCAGTGCACTTGAACGGATTTATTCGCCTTATGATTTGTATTCTTTATATATATATATATATATATATATATATATATATATATATATATATATATATATATATATATATATATTAAAAATAACATGGCTTTTACAGTTTGGGTATCAAGTAATTTGATATACCAGCGGTATACTATTGGCATATCAAATTGTGATCGCCCATGTACAATAATACGCATATATAAATATAGAGTCTCGTAATATCTGATTAAGATCCGGATGTTGAAGACATAAATCAGCATAAATTTAGGACAATCCATGGAGATCGTAAAACTTCCGAGTGTCAGTCTGAATTTGAGACTTTGTATGAACCAATCACAGAGGACTTTTGATAGCTCAATCCTGAAACTCAGACTCACACTATTTTATTAGCTTAGCTGTATTCAAATGGATAACTGCAAAATCAACATATGTGATCATTAATCCAACTTAAACTTTCCTGCAGACAGATATTACATAGCTGAACATAAACAGTTTAATACTATGAAAAATTCAAACAATATTTCAAATGCTTGATTGAAGAAACCTTCTGTTTCACCTCCAATCAGTGAAGCACTTCTATATATCAATTGGAACACCTCTTTTGATTCATTATGATAAGCAGATCAAATGAAAAAAAGTGATTTGCTTTATTTGGGAAAAATATGTATAAAATCTTCAAATCAGTATGAAGACAGTGTATGAAAATATTTAGTACGAGGACACAGTCAGTGTATGATACAAATTAGTATGAGAATACAGTGTATGATATACATTTGTACAAGGACAGTCAGTGTATGATATAAATTAGTATGAGGACACAATGCAGGGGTCGTGCTACCAGGTGAAGTGGGCAACTAAGTCATCTAAATAATGTAAACTTCATCCTTTTCTGTTAGGAAAGTGAAAGCAACTTCACCTATGTTTTTTTTAGACGTACAGTGAGTTACAGTAGCTTATGACTTTTGATAAACCCCCTCGCTGTAGCCAGGAATTACTGACAGTGTAGTGTTACAGCTCATGGCGAAATGTATGTGGTATTGATACCAATTGTGCCCACAAACAAACTCTTGCACATTTACAGGCATGTGTTTTAATAGGTGACCAACCGTTAACCCTTTCCAAAGCAAGTTATCACTGGTCGATTTCTGCAAGTTAGGCCTACCATTTGATGATGAAAACATGCCAACTTCTGTTTTGATGCTTAACATCAATATGTAAATAGCAATTTTTAATAATATAACTAGTTATGAATACATTCTAATTTTAACATATTTTTAACTGAAGATTTTAACTGCCATATTTGCATTATTTTCCTTATAAAATCAGCTTAAAACCATAAGTGAACCTATAATGGACATCACTGTGTCTAGGAAATTATACTTCATTAGACTGTCTGTTTCATAAATAATTCAGCAAATAGATTAGGGAAAAAAAGGAATTCATAGAAAGCAAAGTCTAAATATTAAGTTATAGAAGATTTAGCTTAATAATATAATCACGAAGGTCAGAAACATGTGGGATGATGCTTTGTTGTGGAATTTGAAAAGCGCTGCCACATTGTAAGGTCAAGGCTTGTTTTCTGACATTTAATTTTTCAGAATACATAAAAAGCAGTGAAGCAAATACTATTTAACCAATACATGATGTTACTGCAAGTACATATGCAAATAATAAACCATACATTTGCAATCCTATCAATGAAGCTAGAAAGTTAGTGGTTATAGTTACATTAAGAAATACCTCTTTCTAAAAATAGAAACACTCATGCGTTTTATGCATGGAGCCATACATGCTCTTGGTTGTGTTGATTTTGTTGGAAAGAAGGGTCTAGTTTGGTCATATATTGACATTAATGCTTGTGTGTCATCTATGAATAGTTAGAGTAATGTTTAATCTGTAACACTGCAATTAGGATGAACAGTATGGTATGAAGTTCATGTGCCTTTGGTTAATATACATGTTACAGGGGGTTTGTTTCAATTTAGAAATCTGTTTGACTGCCATTTTACACAAAACTTTCAGAAAGTAAAAAAACGAATTACGTGGTAGTTTATGAAGCATTTTTCCAACTTATAAGATTACAATCTCATTACTCCTATTTAGTTAAAATTAATTACAATGTGCTCTTGTAAAGTCATATGGCCAAAATACAAAGCAAGTATCTCCAAATAAACATGCACTTTCAAGTATGAATACAATGGGCATTAATATAATAATTTTTATACATGTACAAAATATGTTTATAATAAACATATAACAATAATAATGATTTTTCAACTTCAAATTAAAGTATTGCTTAAAACCAATGTTAAATGGATACTGAGAAATAGAGGACATTATGTATATATATATATATATGTATATATATATATATATATATATATATATATATATATATATATATATATATATATATTTGATGTCTTGCTTTGCTCCCACTTCTCCCTGTTCAAACTCCTACTTCTCCCTACTCTGTCAAGAAGGAGAAGTCACTTCTATCTGAAATTCAAGTTTAGCTTGACCCCTGGAGTGTGATAAGTATTAGTACGAATACACAGTGTATGAAATGAATTAGTATGAGGACATAGTCAGTGTATGATATAAATTAATATGAGGACAGTGTATAGTATAAAATTGTATGAGGATACAGTGTATGATATACATTAGTACAAGGACAGTCAGTGTATGATTTAAATTAGTATTAGGACAGTGTATAATATAAATTAGTATGGCAGTCAGTGCACAATATAAAGTATTATGAGGCCAGTGTGTAATGTAAATTAGTATGAGGACAGTCAGTGTATGATATACATTACTACCAGGACACACTGTATGATATAAATTAGTATGAGGACAGTCGGTATATGATATAAATTAGCATGAAGACAGTCAGTGTATGATATAAACTAGTATGAGGATGCAGCCTGCATAGAAGTTAATAAGAGGACAGTCAGTGTATGATATAAATTAGTATGAGGACAGTTGGTGCATGATATAAATTAGTATGAAAACAGTGTATGAAATAAACTAGTATGAGGACACAGCCTGCATATAAGATAATAAGAGGACAGTCAGTGTATGATATAAAATAGTATGAGCACACAGCCTTCATATAAGTTAATAAAAGGACACAGTGTATGATATAAATTAGTATGAAGACAGTGTATGATATAAACTATAATGAGGACACAGCCTGCATACAAGTTAAGAAGAGGACAGTCAGTGTATAATATAAACTAGTATGAGGACAGTTGGGGTATGATATAAATTAGTATGAGGACACTGCCTACATATAAGTTAATAAAAAGACATAGAGTATGATATAAATTAGCATGAGGACACAGACTGTATGATATAAATTGGAATGAGGACATGCATGATATAAATGAGTATGAGGACACAGCCTGTGTATGATATAAATTAGTATGAAGGCAGTCCAGGTATGATATAAAGGAGATATAATTGTTAACACAGGTAAAGTCTGAGAATTCAATACGAGATTCTTGTCAGTTTCACATGAAAGACAACAAAATGACTGAGTCATACATTTCACAAGATGTTAGTCTACTATTCTTCCATGGAAAGATTGTGAACAGTTGATGTTAGATAGTAATCTATCTATGCTCCTTCCAAAGAAAGCGTTGGTCATTCACAAGTTCAGCAAAGTGCCTGTTGAAAGGACTAAAGTATTGGTCCAGCAATTGTCGAGTTTCTGGAAGCATGTTTCCAACTTGACGATTGGATATACTTCGTTGGTTTTCTATTGGTTTTTCAAGGACGTACTTCATTTCCTCGCTACTCAAGTCTCCTGCAAATTAAAATATTTGAAAATTTGGGATATTCTATGTGGTCACTGCATGAAGGAAATAACTTCTGGCTAGCAGTTTTGTTAAATAATCTTTACATTGTTCCAAAACTAGCAGTGGATGAAGGGTCATGTGATCAAACAAAAAAAAAAAAAAAATACAAAAATACAAAAAAGAAGAAAGGAACAAGAAACAAAAACATCCAAGCTCTGTTTACTATCATGGTGGCACCTAGTCTTGCACCCTGACCGTCTCCATTTATGCTTCTCTTTATAACATAATAAAAAGAAACGTTGTGGAAACAGTCAGGATCCCAGACTAGTTGGTGCTTGGCAATGTCCGTTTTGGAATGATCTGGATTATTATCTACAATCATGCTGCATGACTATCACCTAGCCTAAATAATGCTATTTTGATGATCATAATTCAGTCATGGCATCTGATAATGTTGAGAAGTTAATCTTCAAACCATACAAAGGTATTAGATTTTGCATTAGCACCCACAGAAACAATGAATAAAATGATGAATAAAAATTAATCTACCAAAACTACAATTCATAATACTCCATCAACAACATAGCTAGACCATTTTTCATCCTACACAAGTATAGAATGAGGAAGGCATTCCACCCTGCGTAGCAAACAAAAAAGAAAGAGGTTGTGTATATTCAGTGTAAACATTGGTCATGAAATCATGGAGAGGTTTTTCTCATATCAAGGTTGACTGCAATACTAACAAATCATTAAAATAACTGGTTTGAAATGCATTTTTGCTTCTTGTCAAAATCTTTATTCGCAGCTGGGTATCTGCATACAGGCAGCTACATGCCTGCTCCATAATGAAATATAATATACATGATGCTGGAAGGAATTTATGGAAACCACTTACGCAGGTTGAGGAATTTGAAAATATTGTTCATGGTGTGCTCTGGGTTGACAGCATAGTCCTCCAGCCTTAGAATGAGTATTTGGTCCCCCTCAAATACCCTTAGCCAATCATCCAAATAGACTGAGTAGAGACCCAGTCTCAAGCGTACCTACAAAGAGAAACACATTTTTACTAGCCAAGGTTCTTATATGTTAACCCTATCTACGCCTTGGTGGATCGAGCAGATATTTTGGTGCTTTGTCCTAGTAAGATATATTGGATTTCATGAGTTGCCTCCCTTAGTATGTAATGCCAACTAATTTATAGTGTATAACAGCAATGCATTGTACATCGACCGAAAATGGTGGAGGCAATTGACTTTAAAGGATACTTTCCAAGTTTAATATCAAAAGTGTGATTACTTACCAAAGAGAGGCCATTACAGGTGTATTTGAGTGAAATGTATTCATACAAACATGGACCGATAGTGGAAAATTGCTTATTTATGAGCCAATTCAAGTTGTGTGTTCCCCTTGTCTCAATCATGTGGGAACAGTGTTCAAATTTTAACAACTTAATTTGACTGGATGCGGTGGCTTGTGCATCCAATGAAATTCACAGATCCGAAGCACAGATGCATCTTCTCGATCCACTAAGGCGTAGATACGGTTAATATGTCAGAACCCTGGCTAGCGAAGATAAGAGAAACACAGAATTTAATTTATATTTGTTAAATCAATGTTGTAAATTCCATCTCAGAAAGAAAATAATCTTTGTAGATGCATACTTCCTTTTTAACTTTAAATTGTATCAAATACAAATAAACCAAATGAAATCATATGCTAAATTTTACATTCTTTATTAGGAATAATTTGTACAAGTACCAAATGGAAAACAAAAATCAACCAAAGCATTTCATGAATAAAAAAACTCTGTAAGTTTTGCCTGTTCTTCTTGTATTTTTATTTTCAATAAATATCCAACATCTAGTGAATAATTTTCTAATTCACTTTCATTCTTCCAATAGCTCCATGCAAAATATTTTGTTAACATACTAATAAGCAACGCAGTGTCTTGTTATAACATCAAGTTGTTGTTCGTGTTGTAGGGTTAAATGCCATTTTTCAGCACAAGATAGGCTTTACATGGCGGCCAGTATAAGTGGTGGTGGAAGAACCTGGGAAAACCCTGGCAAGAACCACTGACCCACAAGAAGCTACTGGCAAGCTTTCTCATGTAACCACATTGGCCAAGCCCAAGACTTGAATCCACGTAGATAAAGGTGAGATGGCAGTGATCCATAATGGTGAGCGCTTTAGACCAATCAGCCACTTGGGACCCAATAACATCAAGTCAATTAAGGTTATAGATAGATAGATAGATAGATAGATAGATAGATAGAGATAGATAGATAGATAGAAAGATAGATAGATACACACCCAAACACACAAAACCCATATCAGCACAATTATCAACAATATATGCAAAATTAATTTTGGGAATTGAATCATATTAAAATGAAAATTTCTACCTACTTTAGCTGTTATAGCTAATTGTTCATCATATACGCACTCTCGCACAGAGCGCATGCGTGAACAGTTGCTATAAAGATTAGTTGTCTGCACAACAGCATTGTGGAAATCCTCGGCAGATTTGTTTGCTAGATGAAAGTAGAGGTAGTCTGAGTACAACCTAGAAGGAGATGAACAAGATATCAGCAATACAAAGACAGTTGCAAGTTCAAAAATAAGATTGACAGAAGTTATGTCATTTAGGTCTCGTTTTGTACAATTAATTGAACGACCTATAACTTATTACTAGTAGCTTGAGAATTTACAGGCTGACCTGTAAATTTACTACTTGAAGTCTTGTTTTGTAAAATTAATAGCCTGACCTATAACTTATGCATTTCTAGGGAAAAGTGGTTATGAATACCTTAAGTTAGTTGTTAGTTGTAATGCATTCTCACACACAGATATACGCAAATATACACGTAAAAGTAAGCACAAAGAAATACAGGTCTTGATCTTGATTACGGTGGTGGTACATCATAACGGGCATTATTTGCTACACTGTCAACCTTTACAACAAGAACTTATTTGTAGCAAAAATTGGGGCACAATTACACAAAACATAAATATACATGTATGGATAATTACAGGCATACAATTATGCACACACATACAATTATACACATAAAAATATGCACAAAGAAATCCAGGCAAACAATTACACACATACATACACAAGTGCACATGTAGCTAAAGAAATACAGGTGCACGATTAACACATGTATACACCAATGCACACAAACAGATATACACTAATGCACATGTAGCACAAAGAAATACATGTCCACTATTAAACACACACACACACATATACACAAATGTACATGTAAAAATAAATACAGAGAAACACTTGTGCACTATTACACACAAACACGCAAAAAGTATGCATATATGCACATGTAAAGACTTGGACAAAAGCAAATGCACGCACCTGTCACTTGGATTCCTGACAATCAGGATAAGCTTTACATCAGGTAGGAGATGGTGGATGTAGTCAGGGTTGGTGTATTGCGGTTCCAAGTAGTGCTGGTTTTCTGGATAGTTGAACCAGTCTGGGTTGTCCCAGAATAAGGACACACTAGCCTCTCCTTCACAAAAAAAACAATCACATTCTTCAGACTTGTTTACAATCATATGACTTGCTTCATGAATCAGGTCAACATTTACATTAAAATACAATTTAACAGTCAGAGGAATGGTGGGTAATTTGTTCATGTAAATATTTCCCAACCTCTCTTGCATCCTACACGTAACACCATGAAGAATACATGTCTAAAGTAAAAAGGGGCATAACTCTTCTCAAAACAGTGCAAATATAATGACTGCTCAACATGCTTATTTTCTGATAATCACCTTAATATTTACTAAGTTTCACAGCAAAGTCCAAGGAAAAATGTGACAGAACTTGCATTTACAAAATTCTATCATTAATTAAGTACAGCTTTAAGTCAAAAGGGCAATAACAAAAATTCTGCATGCACACTGATTGGTCAGTATCTGTATCATTAAATGATGTCATGGTATGTAGTTTCACAGACATACAAAGCTTGGAGACATGCTGCATTCACAAGATGTCTGATACTATATTTAGCTGTTAGGCAATAAGGGCAGTAACTCACTTTACTTGCAAATGCACATTAATTTATCAATACGCTCATCCTCGACTGAGGACCATAACATGTACAAGCCATTAACTGTGATACAAGTTGAAATCACAAGATTCTGTCAAGCACATCCGATCAAGTTAAAACTGAGATAAGTTACATTCACAAAATTTTGCCATACACTACATTCAGCTGTAAGTCAAAAAGATGGGACTTTTATTTTAAAAAATAAAATTAAGGGAGTGAAGTGATTTGTCGGCCTGCATATCTATTTACCATGTTTCATCGTACTCCATCAAAACTTGGAAGATTAATTGTGTTCACAAAACTTATGATGGATGGAAGGACAGATGGACAGATACGACGATTCTCATAAAGCCATATTTATACAAAAATGTTTGGTCTCAGGGAACATTCTTCTAATATTTTTTGCATGTGTTTGAAGTAGGTAAATGATACAAGAAAAAAATACATTGGTACATTAACCGGACAAAGTTTCACTGGCCCATCACAGAAACCAATTCAGTGACATTACTAGTGTATGAATATCTGGATATATTCGAGAAAAGGTCACAATGCTTTAAGACAGTGGGTTAAACAATTATGGGTGACACTGCATATGTTGTCAAACTTTAGTATTTCCTTGCTACTATTTTCTTCATCTCAAATTGCATGCCATAAGGCAAAAATTTTCTGCACATACACGTCTTTCAACTGAAATCTTTTTACGTACCAGTAATGAGAGGGAATGGAAGTGACCTAGATTCCCGGGAGGAACTGCGTGACTCCATAAGAAATGCTACTTTATCAAATATGTCGATGTAGTCATCTAATGGTATGAGATCAGAGTAGCCAACTCGGCGGCCTGAAGAGGAAAGAAGCATACATGTTTTAAAATACAAATGTCTTAAACAGACTCCCTTCAAATTGTGCACAATTTCTAAAGGAAGATAAATACAAATATATATATATATAACAATTCTGAGCTTAATAAAACATTCATTTAAGACTTTTATTTCAGTATGTTGACTAAGATTTAAAACAGAGCAAGTATATTCGAATATTTTGCGACCCAAGCAGACTGTTGATCCATGGTCTGGTTCTATTAAAAATCATAAATACACACGAATAGCATGTTACATGAATGTTTTGCTAACTGATATTGGATGTCATTTGCCTCTTAGCTCCCCTTGGAAAATGCCCTACAATCGACTGTTCAAACTGCAATTTAAATACGAGAAATGTAAACGCAATTTACATCACTTAGGTCTGAATTGTTTTAAAATTTACATATGTGCTTCTGGGTGATATAGTACCTTGTCTGCCACGTGACCACCAGTGAAGTTCTTTGATTGGAGGAGTTACCACGTCCGGGTGACGGGAAATTCTCCAGAACAGATCCGTACTTCCACTCTTTGGTTGTCCAATAATATAGAAATACGGCAAACAACGAAGTCTGTATGACGACGATACATTGCGGGATAATCTTTCGCGCCACAATAATGTCATTTTTTCGAGCATGCGCTTTACAGCTGGAGAGTATGAACTGTAGATATTTCGCTGGTATGGATCTTGAGATATTAGTGTTTCAAACCAACATGGATTTTTGAATCTAGTGTCAAAATGAAACTTTTTCTGAAAAAGCAAAGAAGAAATAAAAGAAAAAGACTAGAATTTAGAAACATACTATAAACCCGGGAATTTCTTGAGAAGCTGCAAGTTGACGAGTTGGATAGCAGACGATAAAGTACGTATAGGACAACTTCTTGCAAAACTAGAAACCTGGATTAAGATGCAGTATTGTTCTACGGTCAAGATTTCTATCTCTTAAATAATACATTTATTTGTATGATTCTAAAAGAGAAATATTAAATAGTTCTTCTGGGTTACAAGTTCAAGGTCATTGAGTGGGTCTTCATGTTGACATTCAGAAATCACATTTTCATAGGCATTTAGAATAGAAATGTGGGATATTTTTGTTCACTTGATGAATATCACTTTCCTTGATTAAAGAACGATCATTCTCTCTTGATACAAATTGGACTTTCGACCAAAAACAACACATGATCTAGAAAACAACACATGATCCAAGGTTTACAGAAATGACATCTTGTAGCGCAGAATTACCCGACGCGCATAACAGGCCGACACGGTTGTAGTTGTTAGCGTGCGAAATTGTCGTCAGCACGTCGGTGTGATGCCACCTGATTTCACGGACTGGGGCTAGTCCTACATGTAAGACCTCAACGCTGATATTTATGTTTTGGGCGTCTAGACGTACAAAACATAAATATCTGCGTCGAGGTCTTACGTGTAGGACTGTGGCAAAGCATAAGCAGCCAGTCCGTTTGATCAGTTGGGAGTTCTAGGCGCGTCGAGTAAATGTAATGAACAAATGGTATCTATGACATTAAAATAGACAAATAAATAGCGTGAATTGTTTCCAAGTGACCATTCGCGATTCTGGGCGAGATTAGAAGATGAATAACTCGGGTGTTTAGTCTGCTTTCAACAGACACTTGTAACTTGATACCAGGACGTTTCGCCTCATTGACTTTAAGGTCGCGGACATTTCGCCCTAGTTAAATGGACATTTCGGCTCGTGTCAGTGGATATTTCGCACCAACTGGCACCTGGACGTTTCGGCCAAGAACATTTTTCCCCACCCCAGTGAATATTTCAGATATTTATAGAAATTCATCACCATTACACCATTGTCCCTAATTACTTTACCATTCAGATTTCATTTCATACCTTCCCTGTCTCCTCCGTTTTTATAAAAATTCATCACCATTAGTTACCTGCAACCATCTTTTAAGAGATTCAGAATTAAATCTAATAGTCTAAATATCAGCCTATTCTTCTTCTTCTTCTTTATTTCCTTCTGATAAGACGATAACTTGTCTATCTTATCTTTTTTATACTCTTCATCAACCATTTGCAGGCGTTAGGTTCATATATTAGAGCGTGACGATATATGGAAAAAAAGAAAAGAAAAGAAAAGAAATGCATTCGTTCAAAGACTTATATAAAAAATATTATAATTTCAAGAAAGTACAGTTTAAAATAAACATGATTATCTAACATGTGCTCTTTGGGCTTAATTACAGCCAGGTTGGGGGGGGGGCGAGTGGGGGAGTGGTCTAAAGCGCTCGCCCTTCGGGATCACTGCGATCTCACCTCTGTCTGCGTGGGTTCGAGTCTCAGGCTCGGATAACGTGGGTACGTGAGAAAGCTTGCCAGTAGTTTCTCGTGGGTCGGTGGTTCTTCCCGGGGTTTTCCCGGGTTCTTCCTCCACCAGTTATACTGGCCGCCATGTATAGCCTATCTTGTGCTGAAAAATGGCTTTAAACCCTACAACAACAACAACAGCCAGGTAGCTTGTTTGATCTTCGTATTTAAAGAATCCACTAAATGTGTTATCAATATATTTAAACTGAAGCAAGGTTTTGAGTATGTCATGGAAGCTTTTGGGCAAAGGTAATACAATATCAACACATATGTTTTGAAATTTAAAAAAATACTTGAATTAAGTTTAGACATTTTTATTTATAAAAAGATGTCAGAACACATATAATGTCATGGTCCGAAACGTCTAGTAAAGTGGGTTGAAATGTTCATTGAAGTGGGGTGAAATGTCCTTGGCCGAAATGTCCATGGGGAGAAACGTCCCAAATCCTTGTAACTTTAGTTAAGAACTCTTGCGTCTACGTGACATCTTATGACATATGATACTTTCGATTCCCAATGTGAAAATGTGGAGGTATTTGAATGATTCAGGCCACCAGAAGGTAAAATCCAAACACAGCAAACCGCTCCAGTGGCCCAATGGTTAGAGCGTCCGCCTCAGAAACGGGAGGTCCTGGGTTGGAACCCCGGCCGAGTCATATCAAAGACTTATAAAAATGGTATTAACAGATGCCTCGCTTGGCGCTCAGCATTAAGAGATTAGTGTTAGGACTGGTCGGCCTCGAGTCAGAATAACATGACTGGGTGGGAAATGATATTACATGTCTGCGGCATAATGCCCTAGTGCTAGACCTCACTAAAAACTGCCACACTGCAGACGTCGTAGCGATATGACCAAAATTGTTAAAACTATGTTAAAAGATCCAAATCACAGAGAGAGAGAGAGAGAGAGAGAGAGAGAGAGAGAGAGAGAGCAAAAGAAAACAGAACTATTCACAATGAATACAGCAACTATCAGACTGTGAACATATAGGAGTGCTCATTCAGTTAAACAGTGCGCAATAGGTGCAAAACCATACAAACAGCTATATAGATAACGTAGAAATTAAATTTCGCGAGTTGAAGTTATGTGCGAACATTTTGGACTCACAACCGGAAGTCATCTGTAATGTATTATTTACAAAATTCAGTATTCCAAGAAAACCCAAACGCTGACACCTCTGTGCTACATAGATAGTATGCTTTGACCATTTTTTATCACTTTAATTTCGTCAGAAGAGTTTAAATTACTAAAAACAGGACAACAACAATATACGATTCAAAGGTTTATGCGGTATTTAATATTTAGCATCTCCTTATCAACTTGTGTACATTCATCTAATGTTTATTATCTCTTGCTACCTTTAAAGTGCTGTTGTGCCTTGAAAGGCAGATGAAGAATAAAACTATGCTAATTCATAATGAAGACTGTAACGTAATCAGAAATTGTTCAATTACACTAAAATATTTGAAGGTACAGCAATTGCCTTGTTTGCTCTAATTACAAAGGTCCAAGTTTCCGTAAGAGAAAACAATGGAATAGTACCTATATTGTATATTACTTGCATGACAGGCATTTAATTTTGAATAAACCAACAAAACCCATTCTTAGCAATAAATATAACTGCTGATGGTACGTGAAATAAAATTTACGAGTATTTTGACTATGAATTTGACAAGCGTAAAATGTCGGTATAATCTACAGTTCCCAATCTAAGGGCGAAAGAAGAAAAAAGCTTAAATAGATTACTTATGTATCCTTCGTAGAAGGTCATGTCTGTTATAATTATCTAATCGATCAATTCGAATCTTGCCTCCCAAGGTAAGTTTGTATCCAAATTTTAGAAATGAGTGAGACTGAAAAATAAATCGCCTTTCATCTTTTATTGTCCTCTAGGGCCCAAGGTAAAATCTGCATGCACATGGAATGAAGCATACGGAATAAACTGTCTTTCGTCTTTAATGGCAAAAGTTGTAGATAAAGAAATTCAACCCCAAATGATATCCTAACAACACAACTGACGACATTTTGTAGCTTGCATAGAGAAGTAGAAATGTATCCGTATTATCACGGATCCCCCACGACAGCATTGCTTAAAATGAGCGGGCCAAGGATCCACTAGCCCCGTCCCTGCCTATATGAGCTGGTCAAGGATCTGCTATCCCCCTCTTGCCTACATGAGAGGGTCAGTGATGCCCTACACGCAGCCTTGCTTAAATGAGCACGTTATGGATCCCTTACACCCACCCACGCCCACACTCACACCCACCACCGCCTCGCTTAAATGAGCGGTGAAGTATAAAAGAGAAATAACTCGGGCAGAATGTATATATGTATATATGAATGAAACATGCAAAAGGACATTGATTCCAAGTTGGCAAAACTCAATAAACATTCATCAGAGAGGGATGACTGGACGATATGGACATGTTAACCCCATCGCAATCATTTCAGCCAAGTTTCACCGCTCCGGTGGCCTAAGTGGTTAGAGCGTCCGCCTCGGATGCGGGAGGTCGCGGGTTCAAACCCCGTCCGAGTCATACCAAAGACTTACAAAAATGGTACTGACAGCTGCCTCCTTTGGGACTCAGCATTAAGAGGTTAGTGTTAGGACTGGTCGGCCTGGTGTGAGGATAATGTGACTGGGTGGGACATCATGCTACATGTCTGCGGCATGATGCCTCAGTGATAGACATAGCTATAAACTGCCACATTGCAGACATCGTAGCGATATGACTGAAACATTGTTAAAGTTACGTTAAAAATCTAAATCACACACATTCAGCCAAGTTTCAAAACAGTCCAAGGAAAGATTCAGGAAGTAGTTGCACACGAATTTCTTGACATGTATACGGGATGGACAGAGAAGCCTAACGCTACATGCCCCTGCTATATTCTTGACGTGGGTGGGTGGGCATAAGAAATATGAATGGCGGTTACAAATAAATACAATAACAAAGAAAAGACAATAATATAAACTTAAGGTACTTGCCATATGAAGGATATCCAACCTGGTGTCATTCCAAAGGAATGTTCTTGCTGGTGTCGAGTTGTGTTCATTTTGTCCATTCTGAATACAGGAGATGTTCAACAGGAGACGTTGCTGTCCCAGCGAGTCAACGTTAAAATATAATAATGACACCAGACCCAATATCACCGTTAGAAGACACAAGAGAGCGTAGGACATGCGGATGTTTAACTTGCTGAGTCGACGGGCATCAAGAGCAGAGTATTTCCAATCACTCCGTTTCCATGGTCCATGTGACATCATCGGTGGAACAATCAGCGGACGAATGTTCGGGCACCGATGGCGGCCAATCACACGTTTTTAAAACTATATAATAAATGGAAAATACCATCATTAGTTATGGTTTGAAAATAAAAACAATAACAAAAACGACTGAGATAACATCACTGGTGGCAAGTTTGATAAACGACTGCAAGTCAAAAAAAACAAAATCCACAACTCTTGCAAAAGAAGGATAAGAGAAAAGAGAGAACACATCTTGGCAAATTTCTGCAGACAGCCACCACTTGATCTAATTAAAAAATATGTGACTTTAATTCAGCGTTCTCCAGAAAAGTGTGTCTCAGCCCATGAATGCGTCAAGGTGTATGCTTTTAATACTTGAACACAAAATCAAAACATTGCTGACAACACCATTATCGTCCAAATGTTACCTCTGTAATAGTTTTGACTATTCATAATACTGATTTTTTACCTCTGTGACAGATTTGACTACTTAAGCTTTTTATTCTGTTGATCTCTGTTACAGATTTTGACTACTCAAGCTTTTGATTCTGCAAATCTCTGATAGGTATACTATTCATACTATTGATTTTGTTGACCTCTGTGACAGATTTGACTACTCAAGCTTTTGATTATGCTGACGTCTGTGATAGTTATGACTGTTCATACTATTGATTCTGTTGACTTCTATGATAGATTTGACTACTCAAGCTTTTGATTCTGCTAACCTCAGTGATAGTTATGACTATTCATGCTACTGATTTTGTTGACCTCTCTGACAGATTTGACCATTCAAGTTTTTGACTCTGCAAACCTCTATGATAGTTATGACTATTCACACTATTGAGTTTTTAACCTCTGTGGCAGATCTGACTACTCAGGCTTTTTATTCTGTTGACGTCTGTGACAGCTTTAACTACTCAAGCTTTTGGGTCCGTTGACGTCGGTGACAGATCTGACTACTCAAGCTTTTGATTCTGTTGAAGTCTGTGACAGATTTGACTACTCAAGCTTTTGATTCTGTTGCCGTCTGTGACAGATTTTACTACTCAAGCCTTTGATTCTGTTGACGGCTGTGACAGGTTTGACTACTCAGGCTTTTGATTCTGCTAACCTCTGTGACACTTTTGACTTTTTAATCTATTGATTTTGATTGTCTGTGATAATTATGACCACCCAGACTGTTAATCTTGTTTACCTCTGTGACAATTTTGATTATTCAGACTATTCGTTCGTAGGAAAAAGTCAAACTACAGAAGAGGAGAAAGGTCTACATTCTAGCTGTGTTACGACAATATTACAAGACCTGTAACCTGTGAGAAACTCATGATGAAAGCGTTTTACCGACTCAGATTAATATCATTGTTATTTGTTTAGCTTATTAAATCAACTAAATTCATGTGGGCCTCCAGCTCAGAATAATTTACAAGTTTGCCTTGCACTTAAACTGGTAGCTGAATCTACTACATAAAACTAAACATCGGCCGTAAAATACAAAAACAACGTAGAAACGGACGGCTCAAGTCGTTAACGGACGGCAAATACAACAATGTCAAGTTGACTCGAACAATGATAATGTCCGACCGTTAACCGACGACTCGAACAATACTAACGTCAAACCGTTAACAGACGACTCAAGCAATGATAATGTCAAGCCGTTAACAAACGACTCAAGCAAGCAATGATAATGTCAAGCCGTTAACCGACGACTCGAGCAATGATAATGTCAAACCGTTAACCGACTACTGGAGCAATGATAATGTCAAACCGTTAACGAACGACTCAGGTAAGTAATGATAATGTGAAACTATGAACGGACAACTCGAGCAATGAGCAGTATAAAACTGCAGTTAACGAGCAGTATAAAATTGCTTCTGATAAGACCTTAAACGCATCTGCCAACCCAAAAATGATGACGAAGCTAATTTAATAATTTAAGCGGATGTGAGTATAGAATGCAACTGTTCGTTAGTGTTCAGCTACTGGTATCACTCATATTTACGTTAAAAATTATTTGAATAGGTCAGTTTACTCGTTTGTTTCGTGCTTTGTTATTTCTTGTAGGTACCACTAAAACTTAGCATGTAAATTACCAGTAACTCAAATGGTACTGTAAATCAGATATCTGGTGTGATTTAACAGTACGTAACTAAATGTATGAACGAGACACTCTACAGGACCCTTTAGCATTTTCTTGTTTTTTTTATAGCGGGGAACAGCGGATATTTTCTAGACATAACAAACAATATACTGCAATTGGTGGCTGTTTATGCAAAAGTTAATAAGTGGAACTCATTTTGATAGGTTATCGGCACAGCTGTGTATGCAAGGGCCATGACTAATCTACATTAATCATCCGACAAATCTAATGAGCACCAAATGATTCGTTAGTAGCTGTGAGCAATCACTTGTAAAATAAATGTACAAAATGTCTGATTATAAGGCTCCAGTGTACCTGTCCGTAAACGAGACATTCATGAAAACATGAAAACTGAGTAAAATGACAGAAGTTTTTCTCCCTCCTTTTCTTCCAAATCTTGACCCTTGAACATAGGCTTTTGAGGGAATAAAAGGAACCAGTGTTTTTGACCTAACTAGAGATTACCGTGTTCCCTGCATCAGAGTTTGTGGGTTAAGCAATACTTGGTTGTATAAAATTCACCAAAGACAACTTTACATCTTGGGCATTCTTGAGTTTGTTTCTGTTGGGTTTAGCACATTTAAACGCATTACTAGCTATATAATACTGAAGAAATGGGGTTTATACGTGTCTTTCCCAATGACACACCGGGGCATTAGACCTGGGCTGGTCTGGGCAGGTATCGAACTCGTGACCCTTGGGTTTCGAGTTCCACGCTCTACTGAACTATCGTGGCTCCACAGACACTATTGAAACTGGCTTGTTTCGTAACGCTTTGTTTCTGAAGAGCAGAGATTGCCCATAAAAGAGACAGAAGCATGTTTAAGACGGATGCCTTACTTCTCCCTCTTCACCATTAGCCATTTTTTTTTTTTTTTTTTTTTTTTTTGCAAAGCCATCTTAAATGATTTTCTTGCCAATATGTCTTGTGTTGGACAGTTGGACGTATATGAGGATCACTTTGGTAAGCAAACGGCACACCTAAAATGCTATCCTCGCTACATAATAATAATACCTCAAAATATACGGCGATGTTTCTATATGATGGTATATGTGCACATTTTAGGTTGGCGATAATGTTCGAACATGCGACTTTGTTTTGCAAGTTCAAGAGTTGAAGTTAATGAGAATTTTCGTAACTTTTGATTATTTGGGACTGACAACAACAGAGAAAGCCTTTATTTAATGTAACGACTCCATGCTACCATTTGCTGCGCACCAACAAAGCATAGCGTGTAACGTGTAGCAAAGAGAGCACGAATTTCAAAACCTACAACTGGCATAAGTGTAACACAAAGCTGTTTTCAAATTACCGAAGAGTGGGAAACACTGGCAGCTGGTACGATGTCAGTAAACCAAAATTTCCCGTTTACAGCAAGTCATATTGGATCAAACTCAATACCTCAAACAACTAATCCTGACACCAAGAGAAAAGCAGTTTTCCACAGTTTTATTATGTATGTTTAATAATCTTTTGTTTGGGTTCTTTGGGGGTTTTTTTTATATATAGTTTTTGTTTAAAGTCCAAATCCGTTATATAATGGTAAAGTCTATCGACTGCCTTCCAATATGACCACTAATGAAATCATTTTATAAACGAGTATACTATTCTATTCTTACCATCACGTTAGGGAATGGTTCGGATGCTGAACACCGAACACTATAGTGTCGTTTGGTGGGAACAGTGTCGGAGCATAAGACAAAAAACCTAATGTGTTGGTTGGTGGCGAAAGTACCTGAGTCGAATAGGAGGAATATCCCCAATGGCGAAGCGATAATAGATTTAATATAATATGACCTCACAAGTCATGTGACTTAGTTTAACGTTGGCACGTGACAAATAGTGTCTGCTGGAACAGGTGCAATTCACACAACTACTGTTCTAAAAGAACTACAAGCCTGGTACCCTGGCCTCCCATGATGCTTCGCACACAAATATCACGCGAGGCCAGGGTGCCAGACTAAAAGAACAACTGGAAGTCAACCAGTCCGAACTCGAAAATTTTTCACGTGATGTACTACTACAAAACGTTATGTGGAACTACTTTGTCTCTGTGGTTATTTACGGTGACTCAGTGGTTAATGCATTAGATTCGTAGCCAGAACGATTTGATTCCCACCATCGGATTATTCCCAATGGTCTATCGTAAGAGTCCCTGGACAAGGCATTTTATTCTACATGGATGAGATATTGGCTATTTGCAGCCTAGTGTATGCATGTAAACATCATCTCCAAGCACAATCTGATTAAAATCAGATCTCCGCTGTCCTACGTGAAGATCTGACGACGACCGCTTTGGGGTCATGTTCTGGTGATCTATGAATTAGCCAATGGAAATGCAGCTTTCAGAAATCTGAAAGTGAATTAAATCGTTCGGTACACATTCATGCTCTTCATCCACACTGCTCAGTCTCCAAACGCGAAGATATAAGACTTCATCTGATTGGCTGATAAAAGTAGCGATTATCGTAATAACATAGGCTGCCAGAATACGACTCCTAAGCGGTTGCTGTCAGATCTTCATGTATAACAGTGGAGATCTGATTTTAATCAGATTGTCTCCAAGCATGTTGTGTACAGACACCATCCCCACAAATTCGCAACAAAGCCAAGCGAATTTTAGCTTTGAGCAAATCGATAAAACGATTGTAAAACGAATTCACGCAATCCTTGCTCAAATCTATTAAGTGAAAAGAAATGATATCTAATTTCAATGACGTCTTGTATGATTTGCAGAAAATGTTTTGATTGTAAGTGATACGATATCCTCTGTTTCGTCTCCAATTTCTTTATCAGACAACTTAATCTCTTGGCTACCATTACAAACAATACATTAAAGCGAATTAAATTGTATTAACGGTTACAAAAAAAAACAACCCCCAGACGTTTATTGGATAACCAGCCTGGACTTTTTGTAACTAGTTGAATCAAACAATAAGGCTACGTTACTTCCTAGCTTCTGCATATTATTTGTAAATCAGCCTGTTCAAATGGCAGCGTCTCGTGTAAAGAATCAGTTTAAATAATCGTAATGGAGACGAATATGATATCGGAGGATCTGGATTTCAACTAAGTAAAAGCAGTCTAAGAAATCTGATCAGAGTTATAAAGCGGTTAAATAGAAGAGATTATGCAAATTACATAATGCGACTCAAGAATGCTAATTTTTCATAGAAATCTAATACTATCGGGTAAAGTGTTGTTATCCAGCTCAGTACACAAGAAGTAACAGTGGTAAAACATTTCATCCACCACGACTGACAACAAAATCCTGAAAGTTTAGTTGTTTTGTTTTAAAAGTAAGTAAAGACATAAACAAGAATGTAATCACGATCACATAATTCGTCTCTACGAAGCTATTAACATTCAACTGCAGCCAATTTAACATTGGCTATCATGTAAAATACAAATTCAGACAAAAGTGCCATTCACAATTATCTATTTTTTTTTCTTGAGCAATTTTGTTTTATTTGTGTATTTTTTGGAACTTAACTTTTAATCGGCACTATATGGCAATTACTCTGCTAACGTGCCGTTTCACCATATACATACATATATATATATACATACATACATACATGGATACATACATACATACATGCATGCATGCTTAGGGCATAAATGACACATCATTTTAAAAGTTGTTTCCATGATATCAAAGTAGAGGAGCTTTAATATGTTGATAAAAACAGAGATTAATATTTGTTTTTCTGTTGTTTTTTTAATTAAAGTAGTTGTCATAAAATCTGCTTTAGAAGTTAATACCTTCGTCCATCCCTAGAAGCCATTCTTTACTGGGTGAAAGTCACTGGCTTTAAGTAAGCTTGGAGTGACACTCAGTATCAGAAGCATTGTTTATGCATCAGTAACTACCTTGATTCGCCACTAAAACTTAGACCTCATATAAAAAATATGCAAAAGAGATATATAATTCCTTTGTTAATTCACATGTACAATACACGGTTAACCTGCTGAGGGTAACTTATCATAATATACAGTGAATCTTCATTAACATGGAATATATATCACTGAATAAATATAATTCCTATTTCGAACTGTACTGTCAAAAGGGCAATCTCTACAGACTAAGATGTGTGTAAAATGGCCACATCTATGTCGAAACGAGCTATAAAAAAAAAGTTAAGCCATGCTAGAAAAACAAAATGCATTCAGTTATCAAATTTCGTGATTCGAACATAAACAGCACCAAAAAAAATTAACTTTAAACACCAATTTTCAACAAAATCACCCAACCATGAAATAGAGGTCACACATTCTTTGTTTGCGAAGAAAAGTGGAGTACGTATCAACATACACAAACTCGCCAAGTTTCAAAATTCTATGATGTAAAGTGTGTAACAGCTTTCCACCCCCACCCCCAACCGCCCTCCCCACCCACCCACCCAAAAATCAACATATAGTCATGAACTGAACAAGATCAAATATCGGTAACGATATACTTATTTCTTGGATGGTGCGTTCCTAACAGAGATGCAAATCATTAAGTTCATGAATCTATCCCGAAAAGCGCCAGCAACTACAAAATGTAGTCCAAATCATTGAAGCGCACATTATGGATTAATATGTCCTACTTCTGCAATGATGGAGTAGTACTCAGCACAATTCATCTCCTGACCAAGTTTCATGTTTTAGGATCAGATAGAATTTACATAGCATATAAAACAATATGTGGTCATGGGCTTAACCTCAAAATTTAACCAAAGTTAGTAAATTGTGAAACACAGGTCACAGTGACCTCTTTTGTACGAGTGTGGCACTAATAGAGACATGTCAATCATCTACGTTGATGATTCTAGCACGTATTTATAACACTATATTTGCCCAAGTCATTTATGCGTGAAATATGGATCTCTGTGATCTAGATTTATGATGAGGGCGTAGTGTTCATCAACCTGCATCCCTTTACCGAGTTTCATTATTCTAATAAAAAAAAGTACGTACAAAGAACACGGCCGGATCCCCCCCCCCCATAAACACGTACACACACAAAGTAGTCTTGTCACTTGAAATTTTAATATGATTTTGTTCTTGCGCACGTTTATTGTGTATTATGCACACCTTGAGTAAATAGACATATAGACTTTTGCTTTGGTGCCCTTTCGAGGAAAATCAGGGCCCTTTTCAAATTTTGGAACACCCCGACCTCGCCCAATGTATAAAAAATCCTGCTATAAGAGAAAATATATGGTGTGTGTGATTTGGATTTTTAAGGTAGCTTTAACAGTTTTTCAATTATATCGCTACGATGTCTGCAGTGTGGCAGTTTATAGTGATGTCTAGCACTGGGGCATCATACCTCAGACATGTAGCATCATGCCCCACCCAGTCACATTATCCTGCCACCAGGCCGACCAGTCCTAACACGAACTTCTTAATGCTGAGCGCCTAGCGAGGCAGCTGCGAGTACTATTTTTACAAGTCTTTGGTATGACTCGGCCAGAGTTCGAACCCGTGACCTCCCACATCCGAGGCGGACGCACTAACCACTAGGCCACCGGAGCAGTCTAATACGATGTATCTTTATTCATGTGTGCAAAACGGTTTATTTCGCGTTATTTTTTCGTGATAGAATTTGCTATGTATGCAACAAGGTTTATTTCGCGTTTTGGGGGGTGATACGATGTATGTAGGGGCCTCGAGTGGCCGAGTGGTCTAAAGCGCTCACCGTTCCGGATCACAGCCATCTCACCTCTGTCTGCGTGGGTTCGAGTCTCAGGCTCGGCTAACGTGGGTACGTGAGAAAGCTTGCCAGTAGCTTCTCGTGGGTCGGTGGTTCTTCCCGGGGTTTTTCAGGGTTCTTCTTCCACCAGTTATACTGGCCGCCATGTATAGCCTATCCTGTGCTGAAAAAATGGCGTTAAACCCTACAATAACAACAACAACAACAACAACAACGATGTATGTATCTAGTGTATTAAATGCTTGTTTTGTGCAAATTGTTTGATGTGGTGGGAAGTATTAGATAAAACCAATAAAACTAATAGCCGAGCAACAGTATTATTTAACAGCACTCAGTGCCACTTCCGTGCAATCAAGACAGACTTTTATATGTTGCCGAACCTGCAGATGCAATACCGTATCTAATAATTAATACTGCTATTACAGTAACAACCGGTAAGTAAAACGACTCCAGCTTCACCGTATTTCTAAAATATTTTCTAACAATATTTACGAGATAGATATAGTAGATT
>JAECUM010025473.1:0-42287 GCA_016617855.1 Megalonaias nervosa
GATCCAATGTTTGCAATGAACTAAACAATTGCTGAGTCGACATTTAGAGGTTGGCTTAAGGATAAGCAGAAACTTCGGGATTATTTACATGATGTTGATTCAGATCATGGGATCAAACGAAAACGAGCACAGACTGCAAACGATACTGAATTTGATGATGCTGTGTACGCATGGTTCACACAGCAACGTGAACAAGGTGTTCCCATCTCTGGAACAATTCTCAAGGCCCAAGCAGAAAAAAATGGCAAAAAGTATGGAGAATGAATCTCGTTTTAGGGCAAGCCATGGATGACTTTGGAGATTCCAGCGCCGACATAGAATTAAACAAAAATTCATTGTCGCGAGAAATACGCTCAGCGAATCCGGAAGCCACATGTAATTATCCATACCAGCTCAGAGAGATAATCATCCGTGAACAATACACAAAGGCGGCAGAGAAATCAAAGAGTAACACACAAAAAAATGAACAGATGTTTTCAAAATGTGAAGTGATATTTGTCAAACGTGTCACAAACTGCAAATATTATCGTGTTCTAATTTACGATATTTTAAATTTGTAGACCCATTAAATTCATGTTGGTAATGGTTAACCCTTGTAAATTTTTTTTTTTTTTCATTTTACTTTTACCGCAATCAAATCTACCCATCGTTCGATCGACACTGTTTTTTCGAAATGAGTGTCGATCTTTTGTATAAAAAAAAAAGTCTGCTTTGGATCAAACAATAAAACTAGAATTTATCCAATTCAGCACAAAAATTTGTGACGTAGTACACACAGAGCGAAGTCGTACTTGTGTTAAGTGAACGGAAACCATGTGGAATAATATTTTGATGATCTCCTCAATATACTGTAAGTTATCCTGAAATTAATGTTACTCTGTGAGGAAAAAAGTAAACAAAGTACACCGCTATGAAGAGATATTTATTCACAGTTAATCTTAGCACGATTATTAATTGAGTATTCAACACTAACATGCCAACCCACCACACCCCTCTTTTGCCTCTACGTCGATCCCTTTGTTAGTTTTGTTGTTTGTTATAGGTCCCTCGATAACTCGCGCCCTCGCTTATAACGCGGTCGATGTTTTTGGACCCCGTTGTGCGCGAGTTATCGAGGGAGTGGTGTACTAATTTATTCAAATATGGTGATATCCTGATATCCCCTATATGTACACACATACAAAGACACAATCACAAGCTAAACTGATTAAGAGACTATGGAAATTTATTCATATATAGTGATATCCTGACATCCACCACACACACACACAAGCTGAAAATATACTAGAGAATAAACAAATGAACTGTTGAGTATTATAACGCAGTTACTTGTGCCAGTTGTTTTGAAGAAAATATGGAGATCATTATTTGGCCCTAAAATGCACACATAAATTTGAGTATATATAATCTGATTAAACCCTCCCACTACATTTAAGCTTGGGGTTGACCAAATCATTCAAAGACAGGGATTGCCCACATCATTCAAGCTGGTAATTGCCCACATCATTCAAGTTGGTGACTGCCCACATCATTCAAAGCTGTGGATTGCCCATACCATTCCAAACTGGGAATTGCCCACATCATTCAAAATGGGGATTGCCCACATCACTGAAGCTGGGAACTGTCCACATCATTCACAGCTGGGGGCTGCCCACATTATTCAAAGCTGGGGAATTGCTCACATTGTTCAAGCTGGGGATTGCCACATAATTCAAAGCTGGGGATTGCCAACATTATTCAAAGCTGGGGATTGCCTACATAATTCAAAGCTGGGGACTGCTCATATCATTCAAAGCTGGAGACTGCCCACATCATTCAAAACTGGGGATTGCCCACATCATTCAAGATGGGGATTGACATTACATCTGATATGGTTGGGCTCTACATTTTGAGCCAACCTCCTAGAGGCTGTGGTGGGTTGGGTATGGGGTGATAAATCACTGAGAATTAGTGCTGGAACATCCTGTTTTGATGCAGGTATTCAGCTACTATGTTACACTTTGCTTCCAACAAATCTGCACCCATCAAATTAAACATGCATGCATCTTTGGGCAAATTTGTTTTCAAGACTTAATTTCTGACTAATTAAATCTGATGGAAAATGTTTGAAAACAGAAAGATGAAGTGCATATCTTCTCCTATTTCTGTTAAGTAATATATAGAGCGTTAACTGATTCTGACTTCAAACAATAAGTTACCTCTGCTTTTGAACTATCCTCCATACACAGACCTCTCAAAAAGCTGACCTCCCTTTTCTGGCAAATTGCTAGGTAACTGTCAATTCCATAACTGCGACAGAGATGTTTTATGAAAAATGTCCTAGAAAGAAGCAGAAAACAAAATCACTGTGAATCAACTATTCTTGATGAGGTACAAAGTTTAAATTTAAACACCCAGTGAACAATGATCCTTCTTGGAAATAACAGGACCCCTCCCCAAGTCAGATTTTAGTACTAATGAAAAATCTAATTTTTGCAAAATGACTACAATTGATATGAATGAATGTAACTGTTTTTATATTAATATATTTGATATTCAGAAAATGTAACATCATCCAGTTTATACTCCACTGAACACAAATATCCAATATTTTTAGTGTAACAACATTATCATAAATGACATTGAATCTAGGGAAGGAAATTTGATACTGTATGTTGTGTTTTTGGATTTTTAATGTAGTTTTAACAAATTTAGTCATATCGCTATGATGTCTGCAGTGTGGCAGTTTATAGTGATGTCTAGCATTGTGGCATCATGCCACAGACATGTAGCATCATGTCCCACCCAGTCACATTATCCTGACAACTGGCTCACCAGTCCTAACACTATCCTCTTAATACCAAGCACCACACAAGGCAGCTGTTTGTACCATTTTTTAAGTCTTTAGTATGACTTGGCTGTGGTTCTAACCTTGCGACCCCCAACATCTGAGGCAGATGCTCTTACCACTTTGACCACTGGAGCGGTCAAATGGGATATTATCTGCTTCATATCATAGGGCATTATAAATAAAGTTTTGCAAAAAAAGATAAATGTGCACTCCCGATGATAGGTCCATTAAACAGAACAGTAAAGGAAATGGTATTATCTTAATTTTCAAGAGATGACAGGAAGACCATGACCTCAATAACAAGCCAATGATTGCTCTTACATGTGTGACCTTGACCTCAGGGTCCAAAAGGCTGAGTGAGCATGTTGCATAATTAAATGTCATAGCTTCATAAAGATACATCCAAAGTATGAAGAAAAACTATCATGGGGCTAGTGAAACATAAGCAAACTGAATAATAATACCAGCCACAATACCACTAACTTTTGATCTGTATACAGCTCCTAAAATCAATACAATTGGCCTCTATCAAACATCATATGCAAGCCATCCACAAACACTTCATATGGTACAATAGTCAAGAACATAAATTATTATTCAATCATGTTTTTACTCTGTCAATCAATGTGACCTTGACCTTTGAACATTTGACTATAAAATTAATAGGTTTCTTCCTCGTCCCAAATGCATGTCATCCACAAATTCTGATAAGTGTAGATAGTGGAGAATAAGAGTTGCTGTGCATCACAAATGACCTCTTTCAGTCAAAGTGACCTTGTCTCTGGATTTCAAAACTGATAGGGTTTTCCTTACCCTAAATGTAGGCTATCTAACGAATCTGGTATGACATATAGTTGACAACTAAGTTACTGTGCTGAAACAAACTTTCTTCCTTCTCTCATTGATACAACAGACAGACGGATGGATGGACAACATCACAATCTGCCTGATACAAACTTTAATCTAAACGTTAACACAAAATTCTACGACTGAGACCTCCATGTGTCTGATGAATTGTCCTAGCTGTATAATAATTCATCCTATGTATCTCGAGACTCACTCAGGAGTTTAGAAAATATTGCCAAATTAAGAACATTATTCAAAACCTCAAGACTGCACTGCTCCAAGTAGTGGGAGCAAAATATATATCTAGCTGGGAGAAATTTGCTGTTATGACACTTTTATTTTGGGATTAAAATATATACAAACATATGTGGTCTTTGAAGAACTGTTCTAAAGTAATTAATGATCTTCAGTACCTTCCAAAGATTGATTATTTTAATGAAACTAGTTTCTTTGACTGCTACAGTATTTTGTGTACAAGAATTTCTTTTTCATTTATATAATAACTAGAAATATGCTATCGATTTTATACTCATCAATCATTACTTACTTGGGCCATGGACATGGCTCCTGACAGATAGCCACAGCTGAATCACAAAGAGCCCGGATGTTTGATGTCAGTCTGGTTGCTTTAGAAACCACAGCCAGGTGGACATATTTGGCTGTAACTGAGAGACCAAACCTCGTCATTGCAATTCCAAAGAGCTTCATGTTTAATTGATCCTGCTGAATTAGTTGTCTAGCTTCTTTTAGTTGACATCTGGCAAATTCTACTTCATCTGTACTGGTGGCTTCTCTATGAAACTGGTCCTATGCATTAAAAATACAACTTTTAAAACAATTGTTTATTATTTGACTTTTACTTGTCCTCAAATCTCATATGCCTAAGAAGCATCTGGCTCATTGCAGTTGGAATAAATTACAGGACTAAATAAATATAAATGAAAAATGACTGATTTATAACTGCATGCAATACTTCAGAACAAATTTGTGAGCTTCATAACATTTCTAGGTGATATTTTAGTAAGACTAATGAAGAAGTTTAATGAAAATTTACTTTTATCAGATATGAAAATCATCCTCAAAAGATGGGTTAGTTGTTTTTTTTATGTCGATGTACTAGAAAGAGAACCCAAATTCTTATTAGGGATTAATAACTGACTTACATGATGTTACAGTATTACCATGGCTGATGGTAAAAGATGTGGGAACTATGAAGGGTAGTTACAATGAAGCTCAATAATTTAAATACTGCACAAATTTTTGCATATTTTAATGATATTGTTAAATAATATTTGAGCACTATTTCAATCCATCATATCTGATGATCAGCGTTGTTTTTACGAATTTGAAAGCCCTTTCTGCCTGAATGCTACCTGTTAAATTTGGTCAGATCTTTACAGCAGTTTTTCAGAAGCTTAATGATGGTATCATATCTGATGGCAGATCAACATCATTTGCACAAATTTCATCAACTGCTAAAATTTAAAAGCCCTACATGCCAGGATTCATTGTGTTAAATTTGTTGACATTAATTCCGTTGAATAGTTTTTGAAAAGTCAATTAGAGGATTTCCTATTTTCAGTAACATCAGTATTGGATGGTAGAACAGTATTACTTGTACAAAATGATAGCACTTCACGCAAGGATGCCTTCTGTCAAATTCTGTTGAGAATTTTGTTTTAAAAAGTTATTCAAAGGTTTTGCTACTTTAATATTGATTTGAATATTTTGGCAGATTGGTATAATTTGCCCAGAATTGAAAACCATCATGCCAAGATGTTTTCTATCAAATTTCGTCAAGCTGCATGGGATTTGTAAAAAAGCTATTCAACTGTTTTCTATCTTTTGCTTTTGATGGTAGATCAGTATTATGTATGGTGGATCAGTGTCATATGTTGAAATTTTATAAGCTTGGATGCCATGATGCTTCTCTAACATTTGATAAAATTCTGTTGAGCATTGCTTGAGAAGAAGCTATATTTAAGTTCCTGTATTATAAATAAAGGTTGCCATATTTGATTGTGACTACAAATATTTGTAAAGACATTAAAGCCTGTTATACATGGATTTTTTTTAATATTAATATTAATGGTAAAATTCTTATAAAGCAGTTACTGACAAGGAGTCGTTTTAAGGTTTATAAATATTTAGTAACAGCAGCCATATTTGTTGTTAGATGGATGGACATAAAGATTCCAAAACACTCCAGTTTCAACAGGGGCAGGGGTATAACACTGGATGGAAAAAAGGATTCCTATACATTTCAGCAACTCTGTGGTCAGGGATATTTCCCTGGATGGACACAAGGATATGAATACACTCCAACCTCTATAGGGTCAGGGACATAACCCTGGATGGACACAACGATATGAATACACTCCAACCTCTATAGGGTCAGGGGTATAGCAATACATTCAAAATGGACATAAGGACACATACACTCCAACCTCTATAGGGGTCAAGAGGTATAGCAATTACAGTCAAACCCACTTATCTCAACCCTGGTTATTTCAAGAACCTGGGTATATTGAGTGTTTTGGTCCAGTCCTGAAAAAATCATTCTTTGTTATGCTAATTTTTCCCCACTTATCTCGACCCCTGTTAAGTCGAAAACCCCGTTATGTCAGGCATAAATTTCATCTAAGTAATGTGTGGACACGCTTAATTCGACGAAAAGCAACTTTTAGTGTCCATCTTGGAGAAATTTTACATGATCCAGCATTTCTGCTACTATCGGACCTTGTACCAGCAAGGACAGAAAAAGTCAGTACAAGACCAAATTTTACCAGTACAAATGCTAATCAGCGAATTTCATCAATGCATGGTTTACCACTTGCATAGAGTGGAGAAAATTATGCTGTAAACAATACTTTAGAATAAGGAAACTGAATGAATGCATTTCAGACCTTTACAGGAGCTGCGTTCATAATGGACATAGTCACATGTCAACACCATGACAATATAGTTCATTCCCAGCATCACAAATTTTATCTTATCTGTAACTAAGTCAACTATCAGGTCAACATCATTAAATATTGCTACAAATACCTAATTCATTTTACACTAAATATTTAAAATGAATTAGGTACTTTTAGCTATATTTAATGATGCTAACCTGAAAACTGGCAGAATTACAGCTAGGATAAAATTCAGGATGCTTTGTGGAAGAAAGTCTAGTGTAGTCCCATTCCAATATCATCACCATCTGTCACCAACTGAATCCATACACAATTAACAAGTTTGGTTCAGAATTACCTTATAAGGTAAAAAGTTAACGTGTTTCCATGCTTGGTGAGTGTAAGCCTTCAACTTCAGCATGGCCAGATCACATGACTTACAATCATCTATAAACAGAAACTGTGAAAACTCCATACCAAGCTGGTACCCGCCCATCCCCCCCCCAATACCTGGTTTTTACTTTGTTTTGAACGAGAGTAAATAAAATCACAAATGGTATTTTCTTTTTAAAAAAATCCATAGCACCCAACTTTTGTTTTGTTCAAATGAAGTTGTCTATTGCTAATTCATGATTATAGATTCTTCAACCCAAACAGAATGAATCAAAAAGTGACTGATAGGAGTAACATCAATGAAACAAAGAGGAGTGCTTTCATTTGTATTGTTTTATCTTGAAGTTTAAATGAGTATCAAAGCCTTGCAATCCATCAAAGTGATACACCGACTCTCCTTCTGGAGCTCTGTTATTGCCAACGGTCACTGATCGAAGTCGGGAAGGATATAGGACTATAACTGTATGAATAGAATATGTCAGCTTCTTACAGAATTTGATGTTGAGACTGTTAACTTTAGAGACTTTAAACATATTTACAGTTTGTCTGTATATGAATATCAACAGCCTCATTTTTTACCAGTACAGAGGCAAATTTTATCAGTAAAAACCGGCATAACAGTGTAAAGGAACCTCTGATGATAAAGAAAAGCGATCAATTTTTCATGTACAATTCTGGTCACTTACATTTTGCTACTAGTTAAAGTCAACACTAACAAACGAAAATACTTTTAAAAAAACGTACAGTCCAACATGTACAAGTACTTAAATTGGCCCAGATTTTGGTCAGTGTGAGAAAACTAACCCCTTGCTGAGGCTACCAAAGGGGTGAGGCTATTCACAGGGAGATTGAAAAAACAAAAAACAACTTTAAAACGCTGACATTGTTACAGTAATACAAGTGTTGTAAAATTATGTGACATGTTACTTAATCTCATTTAAAAGATGTCCAATCTTTTTTTTTCTGCAACCTGTCATTACTGAATAATTATTTTTATTAAGCTTTAGAAAAGCCATTTGGTTTTAGAAACAAAACTCCTCATTTTTGGTGCTTCAGATGTATAATCATTGTTCTGCAGTAGATTTGTAAACTAAACCCTGATATCTCTGGACCTGGTTATGTCAACGATTTTTTGACACACTCAATGTAATCAAGATGACTGGGTTTGATTGTATTAAATATTTTTCATACTGTATCAATTTCTTTCTTAAAATCTTAGTACATTTTGCTAGTTCTGGAAATGAAGCACATTGTTAGTTTATTAAAATGGTTGGATAGAAAGTGCTGTAATAGTAATTTATTGCACTTGTAAAGTCAAAGTCACGCTTAGTTGTAAAATTAGTGATCACTGTGATAAAGGATCATAATATGTATTGAATTTCAATGTCCATAGCAATACACAAAGTGTATATTTACCTCCAGACACTGGACTACCAGATGACAGAGCTGCTTAAAGTACTCATTCTGCTGTCCTCCTCTGGATTCCATTACCCCCTGAGCCTGAGTTAGATATTTCTCTAGATTGCTGTATACCCTCTCCTTGCTAGTGTTAAAAAAAACAAAGACTGAGGCATTTTCTTACATATGGTCCTTTGTCATAATGGTAATGGATAAGATTATTTTAACTCCATCGATTTAAATCATTCACAGCTAAACACCAAGGGTAAAATAGCAAAGCAAAATGTTTATGTTTTAAATATATAATGTCTACATGGAAGCCTGTTTCATTGGAAATCTTATCTTCAATGTTTCAGATGTAGTATACACACTTGGATCTCTTTATTTGACAGTTCCCCGAAACATGATATCCAATATCACTTTTTTTATATATCACTCCAGAACTTTCATTCAATAATTTAGAATTAAAGGGTCAGAAAAGGAGCTATTATTTAAAGTAAACAGTAAATTTCTTCTAAAAATTTGTTTTCTGTTAAGAAATCTGATGTATCTTGATTCTATAACCTATGGGCATTTATATGTATACTGTCATTTTACAATGTATGAACAGCTATTCAACTGAATGAATCTTGATTCTATAACCTATGGGCATTTATATGCATACTGTCATTTTACAATGTATGAACAGCTATTCAACTGAATGAATCTTGATTCTATAACCTATGGACATTTATATGCATACTGTCATTTTACAATATATGAACAGCTATTCGACTGAATGAATCTTGATTCTATAACCTATGGACATTTATATGCATACTGTCATTTTACAATGTATGAACAGCTATTCAACTGAATGAATCTTGATTCTATAACCTATGGGCATTTATATGCATACTGTCATTTTACAATGTATGAACAACTATTCAACTGAATGAATCTTGATTCTATATGCATACTGTCATTTTACAATGTATGAACAGCTATTCAACTGAATGAATCTTGATTCTATAACCTATGGACATTTATATGCATACTGTCATTTTACAATGTATGAACAGCTATTCAACTGAATGATTCATCTGTGTCTATGAATATCATTAGCAATGAATTCAAGCCTTCAATTGCCTGATACATCATTGCGTATGAAAATCATTGCATACAAACAAATATTCAAGCCTTCGATTGACTGATTCATCAGTGTCTATGAAAATCATTACAAACAGCATGATTAATTACACTTCCTCTGTCTGTTGGTTGATTAATGGACATATCTGTTTAAAGCTGTGTGGGTGGGGGTGGGGCAGAACAACCACTGTAACTGCTTTAATCATCAAATTGTTGTTTTTAGGTCCCAGATGCTCAAGAATCAGCTTCTTGGCTCCCAGTGAGTGCTGAAATTGATTGAGGGTTGATATGGCCTATGTTATGCAAATTTCCATATGTTAAATTCATATACTTTGATCACATCTCCTTGGTTAAGTTGGGGAAAAAATGAGGTATTCTAAATGAACTGATATTTCACCCTTGCACGGTTTGTTTTCTCTTCAGTCACTCCCAAAACTGGGTTAGTGTATGCAAATGAAGGGAATTTTAAGTTGAAAATGTTCATTTTGCATCATGTTATATAAAATGCATCATACAAGAATTTTGCAATCATTAAAAATACAATTTAAAAAAGATGGTACACAACAACTGGATGAAACTGATTGAGATTTTAGATATCAATGTGAGGATGCCTTCTGTCAAATTTAGTCTAATTCTGGAAAGCTGGTTTTGAGAAGTTATCTAAAGGTGTTTCTATTTTAATAATTGTGTCTAAATTTGAATCCTAAATGACATTATTTGTACAAATCTGAAAGACCTTCTTGACAGAATGTTTTCAGCCAAGCTGGTTGAAATTTTGGTGTTTTTTGAGAAAAACTGAATTACTGACAGATGCAGAAAGGACACAGGTGCAAAGAACAAGATCACATGACCTTACAGCCAGGGCAGCTAATAATACAAGTCATGTTTTAAAGCTGAATGATAAAAACAAGTGATAGCCTAACATAGCATGTCATTTTGATGGCATATTTAAAAAAAACAAAAAACAAACTGTACCTTGTTTTGAGAAGCAGTTGAAGAAGAAATGATCTGAACACTGGATTTGGGTCCACGCATTCATTAAATATAGTCAGTTCTTTGGTCAGCTGCATGGTGGCTGCTCTATTCTTCCCAGGTTTTGTTGTCATGGTGACATATCCTAATAACATCTCAACCACCTCATCTGAAGGTGCCATGTTGTGAGCAAAACACAGTTGTGACACTATGTTCATGAAAAAACTGTTACATCTGCTCTGGTAATCTTTGAACTTTTTGACTTCTTGACTGCAAACATAAAAAGAGATACAAAATATTATATTCCATGAAAATATGCATTTTATGTAAGAATATCAATAAAGAAAGATTTTATATGACAGAACTTCAATACCGAATGGAGGAAAAGCACAGTTCAAACCTTCTATCTTTCTAGGACGTTTAAGGCAAATGAACACGATCATGAACTAATTAGGTTGCGTGGTAATTTTATTTATGATGACAACAAAATTATGAGATAAGTTCCTCAATTCTTTGTTCAAGTAAAGTGAAAACATCACCCAAGGTGTCAACTCGTGAGAACACAAAAAATCCTAGCCATGAAATTTTCAGGATCTAAGGAGCCAGTCAGAATCTGATACCAAACTTTATTCAGCCATGCTGCATCTTCCTTTAAGCCTATACATACCTGTACACAATCACTATCAATTAAGGTCAAATGGAACTAAATGGTGTATCCATTACTCCAGCTACAGAATCTCAAGAAAAACCACTGACCCATGGGAAGATGGTGGCAATCTTACTTATATCTTTTGGGATTTCTTTTGGTGAAAACCCTATTTAACTACAGTGGTCCACCTCTTATACAGCCACCCCTTCTGCACCCAGAAAGTGGCTGTATAAGACGGGTGGCCTTTCCAGAGTGGGTTTACATTTGTGACAAGTATGTGCATGTAAAAAGAAAGCCACAATAACTTCAAAACATTTAACATCTTCATTTAAATGTAGCACTAATTATTAAAAGGTTCTTTTTGTCTTAAGAACTGACTTATTTCAAGTTAATATATATTAATAGCCCTTATTCTTAGGCGTGAAATGCGAGTAGGGTATGGTTGACATGAGCATGGCAAAACCACTCCAAAATGTCATTTAAATCTTGGTACATACATTGCTTGGCATTTCAAATCTCTTTCCATTTGCTCTATACTCTCCTTATCTGTTATGATGCTGTATATATGAGTCTTCCCAACATAAAATTTTTTAAAGAACTCTTTAACTCTCCCCACTGTCATCAAGTTCAATAAATTTTACTTTTTGTTCTAAAGTATTAATTCTCCATTTGTGTGATGACATATTAAAGTTTTGTAGTGATTTATTCCTACATTGCTAATTGCTCAGTACTGCAACTTAAAATTATGCAGACAAAAAGTTTGTAGAGTCAACAAAATGCCTAGTTTATAAAGGAATTGATACCAGTACTATCACGTGACTTTTCGGTCTTTGGTATCCTATTTTGTTCAATGTTAATTTCTCTGTGTGTTAATCCACAAAATTTATATTTAGCACATGCTGACCATGTTATGATCTTGACAATTATGTCCAGCTGTAATCATCAAAGAAGAAAAAAACTCAACCACTGTGTGAAGCCCAAAACTCTATCACTGTGACAACATCGTTGACCCTATTTTCTGTAAACGTCAGCATTAATGATACAATATTAAAGATAGTGGTACATGTACTTTAGCCAACACTTCTTTCAGTAATGAAAACCTGACATTGGGAAACAGACATTGGTAAAGATATTCAGATTTCTTACCATACCATATAAATTAAATACTGGTTCTGGACACACATTAAATAAAATGAGACTGCTTGTCAGGGGTAAATTCCACATTTTTGCACTAATATGCTGGCTGCTGGTTGTGTTAGAGGGGTGGCCTTTCTTGGTACTTTTGAACACAAACTTGTTGGTGCCAAGGCATTCTGGCTGTAAAAAGTGGGTGGCTGCTGGTCAGAGGGGGGCCTTTCATGAGGGGGACCACTGTATTGCCATCCATTTAGGAGATGCATGGATAAGATCTGGCAGCCACACTAAAGTCAGATCAACACCACTTTCATTTAGTACCGAAATACATCACGTCATTTGGTAAAATTTACATGTAGATATGACAATCCATTCAGGAGGAGTAGAGATAATAAGATTTTCCATAGGGCCATCATGATGGACATAACTGGCTGTATATGGGACACCATACTCATTTAGGATCAAGCAGATGTAATAAGAAGTCTTATACTGAAATAGTGAAAACCCCTTTGTCATTATAGCCATCCATTCAGAAGGAGGAGTGATATCAATACTTTCAAGATGACCAGTGTGACGGCCATATTGGAAAAGCACCATTTTCATCCTGGACCAAACAATCAGAAGTCTTTCAATGAAAACACCATCTCAAAATTACCACTGTTTCTAAAGGAGTACCAATAATAAGATTCTTAAGTTGGTTGCCTTTGGTGGAAATACTGGATGTCACATCAATAAAAATTTAGGACCAGGTAGACTTCAAATGAAGTCTTTTAACCCTCTACCTCATGCAAGCGCCTTCGGACGCCTCTACTCCATTTACATGGAAACGACTTTGGACGCCTCTACCCAATTCGCATGTAAGCGCCTTTTGACACCTCTACACCAGTCTCATGGAAGCGCCTTTTGATGTTGGCTGTAAACATCAGCCATTTTGAGCCGTTTTGCATAGCGCCACCTTTCAGGAAAATCCCCTATTAGATGCCAGTGGCGTAGCTTGGGGGGGGGGGGACAGTTGTCCCCAGGCACCATGTGCCAGGGGTACCAAAATGAGGAAAATACAACTATTCGTTATCTCAGATGCACTCGAAGGGGGTGCCAAATTTATGTTTTGTCCCCTGGCACTAAGTAAGGGGACGCCAAGTTTATGTTTTGTCCCCGGGCACTAAGTACCTCGCTACGCCACTGTTAGATACTACATTCATTGGTGTGAATGACCATTACATCAGATCACGTGGTCACTGTTTATGCCCTGCACAGAGAAAAAATGTAAATAGCAACTGAGAACAAAAATTAAATGGAAGACATATTTCATTTCTTTTTAAAGAGCACCTTTTGGTGACTAGCAAAATATTTCTTGATCACCTTTTTTCTGCTGTTTTATCTGGGACAAAATCTGCTGGAATATTCTTTTGACATTTGGGACACTTGTGGATCTCAAGGGCCTTGTTGTCATGGAAACACTGATTACAGATGACATCTGTGCATGGTAGTGTGACAGGTGATCCCTCTATTAGAACTTCACAGAGTGGACATTTGGGTTGCCTATAATAAAAATCTTAAAAACATTACATCCACAAAGATGATGCTTAAATATTTATATCATTTCTGAAGATAAAAAAATAATAATTTTGAACCAATTGACTAATGAAATATGAATGATCAGTTTCAGCACCACTTTGACATGGAAATAAAATTTAAAAAAATACATCATCAGTTAATATTATGAATGCACTTTAGTATGCGCAGTTCTGTACTGCATTTCTATGCAACAAGATCTTAGTTTACTTTTTTTGTCTGGACATGGACATCATCATACTCTTGTTCTAAGGAGGTTCACTGGGAAATCTTTCAAAAGATGAGTAACGGATATAATTTGGAAATAGTTCAAATGCATTTCTTTTATGAACATAATTACAGAAGTTAATCTGCTTTAATACAAACACAACACAGGTATTTTTGGCAATGCAAAACATAATGTCTACACCCCATCCATGGGCGGGCATGAAGACTGCAACATGCTAATGGTCAAAATCATGTTAACTTTCTCATAAACCACTTATCAAAGATGTAGAATGTGCCAATTTCTATTTCTTTTCATGAAAAGTTTTAATCCTGTTAATTTCATTATGTCACTGTGTTCCATGGAACAATCATTCCCTGCACATCCCAGCTAAATATCAGCCAAACATGCAAAGAACTAAATAGATGGGTGATGTGGTATGTATCTTTGATGAGTACTTCACTGCGAAGTTAACACTATTTCAGCCACATGTGTAAGTAGAATTCTGCCAATATCTCTTTTGAATTATGAATCCTTCTTAAAGAGAATTAAAATTTTACCCTCCCAATTCCTTTTTAAATTTTTAAACGATATTATGATTTCAGATTTACAAGATTTTCTTATACAAAATGCAGTTTATACAATTTAATAGTTACTTGGTAATTGATACATTGTATAACCCTAGCAAATATGCAATGGTTGTTGGGATCCCCCTTTGTGTGTGTGTGTGTCTGTGTGTATGTGCATTAGTGTTTTAAGTCACATCAGAACAATAATAACTACAGTGTGACCCCGCTATAGCATGCTCCGTTATAACATGAATTCAGATATAACATGGTCGTGGCATGGCTCCTGAAATTTCACATACATGTATTTTTCTCGTACACAAAAAAAAAGTTCTTTTTCAAAAGTACAAAAAAACCCATAAAAAGTTTATGACCATTTTGGGGAAGAGATCGTGTATGAATAATAAAAGACAATTGTGGCGTGGCTCCTGAAATTTTATATGTATTTTTCTTGTACATAAAAAATAGTTTTTTCTTCTTAAAAGTACGAAACATAATGTGTAAAAAGTTTATTCAGGGATTGCGAAGGGCTTTGCCAATGTTGCAAATTGTGATTTTTTCCTTATTGGAGGCAAAATATACCAAGTGGCAAGTTTTTTTTGTTGGCTGTTTAAACTTGTATATACAACCATTGGTTTGGAGTGGAGAAATTCAGAGGCACTATGAAAGGAAGCTGCAAACTTGATATACAATTCACTGAAATTTATCTATTGTTACATGAACACATTCTTTGTCCATATTGACAAACCATCTTAATAGTGCATGGTCACCGTATTTACTGCATGTTTTCGGATGGCAAAAAATAATTACTTTTTTTGTTGTCCGAATACATATTAAATTCTTTAATTAGGTGTCTGAAAACAAACAGGGGAAGACAAATTTGTGTCTCCTCCCCCCGTCTGTAACGAAGTTACCATTAGCTCACATGATGACGTGCTGCCGTGAAGTAAAACAAGTATTTTGTCTAACACCACGGAAAGGATAATGAATGAAAAACAGGCATTACTTGCCTATTCTGTCTATTTGATACATGTCCATCCACCAGAAAACGCAGCCATACTTGCATTTGAGCCACGATTGTGTGCGTATTTTCCAAAATAACCGCCATATTAGTAATCGTGCAATCCAGTGTAACTCTTTACTAGCCTAATCAGTGATCAATAAAATCTACCTTACAAACGCATGCAAGCTTTATGTCTGTGTAATTAAGACATTAATATAAACTAAATAAAAAAAATTTGGAATTATAATTCTGAAGATATTTATGACAGAAACATTTTAGTATCGAGAGTAGAAATACCGGTACATGTATGAGGGCTAATCTTAGAGCACCAAGGATGAGAGGCTCCATATGGGGTGAGTGTTGTACGCATGCCTAGGAAGGGTAAAAATAACAAGCAAGTTGCAATATATGAGTCATTAATATGTTGGTATTTTTTTAAAATAAAGGTGATCTATTTGTTGTGGTTCTCTCTTCTTTTTGTTTCTCACCTAGCCGAGGGTAGCTTCAAAATGAATAGAGCCTGCTGACTCGAAACAATCGACTGCTCAAAGATTGTTTTGATGCATGTTGGAGATTTCAGGGTGTCTAGGTGATAATTGTTCCTACGATAATTTGTGGGGTTTCTTTGACAGGTGTGTTCGGAAAAAAAGGGCAGCCATCTGGATTATGTTATAAGAGCACACGATGTACTGAACATGTTGAACCCACAATCAATATTTATCATCTACAAAGAGGTTTATTACCTGTAGAACAATAACTACATTTAAACCCGTGGTACATAATGCCTCGGGGATAAGGGGTTTGATTTGCTGCATGATGCCAATGAATTTACTAATCCATACTGACTCTCTGATGTATTGTTTAATGATAAAAAGCAGGGATCATGGTTTCTAATCAAAGCCATAACTGTCATACCTGCGTGAAGTGGTTTTGTGTGTAACAATGTCTACACTGACAACCAATCCATGGAAGTTCGTGATCACATTAAATAATTGGCGACCAAATGAAGCAAACTTTGTATCAGTTAAATTAACGGCAAACACACTGTGAATTTTACTTTAAAACAAAGCAGCAGATCTTCTTAGATTGTGTCTGAAAACATAAATTGTAGAAAAAATTATAGTGGAGCAACGTCCGAAAAATTACAAGGCATTTAAATATTTTATTTGCCCCCCAAAAAACGGTGTCCGAAAACAAACAATGTCTGAAAACATGCAGTAAATACGGTATATCATAATCCACTTACGCTGACATCTAGCATAAGTACTGTATGCTGTGAGATATCCGCTTTTTGGTTGTTGACATTTCCGGCAGCGGAGATCAACCAGCTATGGCATTATGTCATAATCTATCTTTCGTTGGATTTTCAGCCACTCGCTAGTAATTAATATATTTACATAGATTGACATTGTATGTGGATGGTAAGTAAAATTCCTCTTCTTTACACTCAGAATTAAATCCTTCAGAACACTCACATTTTCTGTAGTAATCCCCGTCATCAGACCAGAACACCTGCATCTCTATTTTCTGTTGACCCTTTTTTAAATTTCTGACACATGTGTTGAGTCTAGAAGGCAGGGAAAAAAAAAAAAAAAAAAAAAAAAAAAAAAAAAAAAAAAAAAAAAAAAAAACCCCACAAAAAAACCCCACAAGATCTTACTTGTTGGTCTATTCATTAGGTAGAGAGGAACAGTAACTAGAATTGACCAAACGACAGCCAATTCCTTTTTAAAAATGTGCCCAGATAAAATAGTTTGCTGAAATGTCAAAGAAAACAGATTACCTTTGAAGCACGGATTGTTATGAAAACGTACTAAGCAAATGGAACAAAAATCAGTCTCAAACATGCAATACAATTATTTGATGTTGCCGCCACAATAAGAAATGGGCATTTGTTTGGTTCTTCAAAGCTGTCCTTTAGCGTTGACTTCAATAACGCATGCACCCTTCATCAAAGAAAGCCGACTACATTCTTCAATAACAACAAAGGAAGTCAGTACCAAACTTAAATAAATGCAATGGAATCTGATGGATCGTTTCATTTTCCAATGTGACTGAAACATGTTTAGTGTCCCATGAAAGTTTCCTTTTTGCAGGAAAAAAGTTTATGCTTATGAATGCTACCAACAGCGACTTAAAATGCAAACTAACTCTTACCGACTTGGGATGTACTGAGAAGTAAATGTGCTTCATCATTCATTATGTGATTGTGCTATTTATTTCCACTGAATTCAGACCTATATGACCTGTGACAAAATCACTGAATATTTTAAATCTGTTTGTGTGCATATTTTCCATGGAATTACTTGTATTGTGGATCCAATGTATGTGATGAGATTCGCTGGTGAGTACACGATGTTGGTACTCTCTCTATTCATGCTATATGTTAGACATGTATATATAAACAGTGTACACATATATGTACCAATGTGTGGTTCTCTGAAGCAAGTAAAATATTATATATGCCTTCTCTGTTTTCACAACAGAAGTATTTCTCATTTAATATGCATTGAATTAAGATGGTAACTGTGCCAATGAAACATGTATTTTTGTGCCCACATTTATTACCTACACCCCCAATGCCAATTTTTTGGGCTACATGCATCATTTTCTTCAGCTAACTGACCTGGTTGCTTATAACATGTTTAGGTTCTATGGCTCCCAACTACCATGTCATAGAGGGGTCACACTGTATATGGTATCAGTAAAAGGTTTTAAAAAATGTACATATCAAAAAATGCACAGAAATCTTTAGAAAGGTAAACTATTCGAAATAACTGTAGATATGAAATACCACAAGATGAAAGATTAAAGATGCAAATATAAAGAATCGCAAACAATTTTTGGAAATTAAACCCATCAAACAGACTTAAAGTACACCCAGGTAAAAGATGAAAGTTGTTTTTAAAATATAAAATATAAGAAAAATCAAAGATAAAGGTACAAAAATAAAAAATATATAACACTATAGGGCCAAAATGTGTAATATAAACTTAATCCCTCAAAATGTCCAGGATTTTCTTATCGCAAAGTTTCTTAATTCTTAATTTAGTTCACATAAAAAAACTAATTAACTGGTTAGATAATATAGTAAGACATGTTTATCACAAACCTCATTCAACGATACAAATTTTTTCATTCTCTCTATTATGTTATATTTATATTCATACTAGACCATACAGTGTCCATTGGGATCCACTTCACATGTAATGGTAGATAAAACAAATCAAGTTTGTAATTAATTAATCAATTAGCAAGTTATATAATTTTAACTCCATAGAACGTTTTACTTAATGAATCAATTATGTGACATATTTTGTGTATGCCTTCAGACCATGATAGTTAACATGAGACTACCATCACCTTCATATAACCTTTGCTTCACAGTTATGTAATTCAGGTAACTATGTTAAATGATGCTACCTCACTGTCAAATTACAGTCAAAAATGAAACTATAAAAAATTACTCTAAAATATCATACTCTTTGTAAAATGCTGTTATGGCTGCTCTGTTACACATCTTCAAAAATTTTTCCACTTCCTCAAATGATCCAGCCAACCTAAGGTCTACAACTTTCTCTGACATCTGAAATACAAAAGTTAAACTTTTTTCAAGTCCATTTATTTCAAGTAAAAAAATGTAAAGCAATTACTCTCTCTCTCACTTTTTCTCTGACTGCTTAATGTATGCTATGTGCAATACATTGTACTTCGCACGCACACACACACACGCACAAAAATTACTGAGTCAAGCAAACCAATTCATTCATATACCACAAAAACTATACACTCAAACCAATGAAATGTACAAATCCCTTAATGATTACTCTAACTTAGTGATTTTCTATTTACAGAATTGGAAAGACAAGCGTAACAATTTAAGTGGCATATAATCACATTAGAACCTTCATTTGCAATACCTTTGGACAGTTTTTGGATTAGTGAGAAACTGATAGTACAATTTAGGTTAATATTCTAGGAATTCATGCACTGTAAATTATTTTTAATTCTTTAACTGTGTTTGATTTTATATTTTATTTAAAATAACTTATATTTTGGAAAATTGAATGCTTGTTGGGTTTACCTTGTCTTGCTACTTAAGTTTAAGCCCCTAGATATAACATTTGTATGAATTTTACTTGATAACTATTTACATCTGCCATCTCCAGATTCAAGATTACATAAAACTGCATGTGTCCTAGGATTAAAGCATCTGCTTCATATGAATCCACATGCTATCCCACTCTTTTACCAAGATCTAACTCTTAAGGCCAATTAACACTGTTTACTAAGCAACATATTTTTAATTAGTTTTTATGCTTTGAATATATTTTCAACCCTTCTTTGTTTTATTTAATCATGCTTATCGATGATAATGTATAAAATGTAAAGCCAGGTGCTACTCACTTAAGTTTCCTAACCAGTAACACCTCTTTACTTCCTAAGTATAAAATCTTTTAATTCAAAGTAACAACTAGCATGGCCTGAGCAAAGACAAGACAAAATGCTGCCTAACTACAGGAAGTGTACATGCAGTTACTAATACGGGTAATCTACTTCTGTATAGACATTTCACTTGCTGAGGAAACAACACAGCATGCTAACTGATCATCATTGCGATCTATACTAAATCAAGTATATTACATATACAAATACTAAGAATATATAAGTAAAAATAATTTATCTTTTAAACTGAAGGTGTAAGGTCTGTATTTCTTTTAATTTCCATTTGCTATTTTACTTCTGTTTTATCGTTAAAAATGGGAACATTTAATTTAAAGTAACTCCAATATATACATTACATAAGCCAATTTAAACTACAAGTACTAGTGTATGAAACTGTAGAGCAATTAGGTCTGATGCATGTAAATTTAATATTGATGAGCATGCAGATATTTTTCTGTCCTCAATATCATGTTCTTTATTTTTTCATGTATGGTTTCCTTCTTCAAATGAAAATTTACACATTTACATTTTAATCATTCATAAAATAGTTTCTTTTTGTGAAGAAAAAAAAATTCATGAAATACTGCAGTAAGCAATAGGTGCAGATATTTACAATTCTATTTTAATGCATAAAGAACACAAGAACAAAATAAGGTGCTTAGGTGCCCTACTTGCTTGATTTGATATCAAAGAGACAAAGTTCCATAACTGTGAAGAACTCTAAAATCATGTGAACTCTGTCTCATGCACATTATCACTTATACCATGCACAGCCATTCAGCCTGTGTCTTCTTTGATTTGTTGTTAAGTTTGATAATGATGTAATGCAATAATATTCTTTTATAAACATGACTGTAGGCTCCATCTGGCATTACATTGGCGATGAAGTAAGAAGAGCCCCCAGTTCAACCAACTACTACTGTGGGGAAATGATCATGAACTGGATGATTATCCCATCTTCAATCTTTAAAGAAAATCAGATACTTACAGTAATTTATAGAATTTCAGTCTTTGAACAAAAACAAAGTGTGATTATGAAATTTCCTTGAATGCTTTTACCATCAGGACATTTCATTCCATTTTAAAGTAGTCCAAGACTAAAAGGGGAGGGAGGATGAAAGCATCATAATATCTATTAATTATATCTGCAGTTGCAACATCAAAACTCTTTATTCCTGTATGTTTTACCTGCCACAACAGCATGCAGTTTTTGACTGAGAAGTGATCCTCTCCTCTCTCCATGGTGCCAACATGTTCAATGAACAGCTTCATTACCATTATTCTGGTCCAAATTTGCCTGTAGAGAAAATTATATATTTTTATTCAGCTTGACAAAAGGCTATTCATTAAATGCAACTTTATACACTTGGGACTCATATTATTGCCCTTTACAATGACTTGGCCGGAGATAAGAAGCTGATCTGCAAGTTATCCATGACCTTGAAACCATTTTATTCAGCAAATAAAAAACTCAATATTGCTGACTTGTTATGGTTTTTCTCCACTTCACTCAACCCTTTACCTGGATACCACCATAAATGACCCATAAATATACCACAGAAAATGGTAACAATAATATGGAAATAAGTTAAAACCATACTGACAGAAATGACAGGGAAAACAAAAAGAGAAAAACAAAACTAGTATATAATAAAAACATTCCACTCTATCATTTTGGATTCAATGTTGGAGGTGTAAATGCACAAATCCACCATCATGTAAAAGGTCCTGCTTCTGTATAATTATATTGTAATAGTTATTCCTTTTATCCACCTATATATTTGCTGGGCAAGGTAAATTAAAAGCACTGAATTCATATACATACATTTATAACTGAAAATAGCACAAATATGTGCTTCAAACTGATTACAGGGTCCCGGGTGGCCAAGTGGTCAAAAGAGCTAGACTTTACTGATCACTGCCATCTCACCTCTTGGTGGGTTCAAGTTTCAAGCTTGGCAAATGGCGATATGTGAGATAGCTTGCTAAGTAGCTTCCTGTGGGTTGGTGTTTCTTACTGGGATTTTCCTGGGTTCTGCTTCCACCAGCTATTCAACAACAGCAAATTGATTCCAGGGTGAATTATTGTCTCCTCATAGCTTTCATCATGTGTCTACACCTTTGTAAAACTTTGTCAATCACCAAAGAAGTCATCATTAATTGCTGGTTGTATTTGCTGTCTTTGAAAATGTCACATGACCAAATTCAGGGACAATGAAAGGTCTGAATAGCTGTTTATATATCATGGTCACTAATTCATAGATAAGGAAATATCTGTTTGTCAAATGGGAAACAAACAAGAAAGTTACCACTTACCTGAAATAATAATTCCATTTAAAAACCATTTCTCTTCTGAAATAACTTAAGAAATATTCAGCAGCCATTTATATACAACAGCATCATACTGCTTTTCAAAAAACCACTGAACAAAGAGTCCCAAGTATTCTGATTATTTTTATTGTTAATTTTCTATATATGTACTGGTTTTGAAATGAATGGTAATTGCCCACAAACTTATTTCATTTTCTTATTCTTAGAAATAAATAATAATGAAAATACCTAAAATGGCATACAGAGTACATTAATGTAGTATCTGCATGTTTTTTTTGATAGCCAAAAAATAATCACTTTTTTCTCTGTCCAAAAACATCTTAATCTATTACATTCAGTGACCAGAAACATATGAATAAAAAGTTTGGCCTAAGAAAACTTGGCATCCCTAAACAGTGTTGGAAGACAGAAAGAAAATACGATAATGTGAAAAGTACACAATTTAAAATATATTACAAATTATACCACTTCCTTTTTAATCCATGCAGTGATAATTCATGAACCCATTTACTACATGACAAGATGCATGAATCTCTTTTTCACATTTTTTAAAAAGTTGGCAACAAAAACAATAAATGGACAAAGAAAAAGTAAGAATATGTCTTGAAAAAGTCCAATCATCTTGAACATCCTATATTTGCACATTGCAAATGTTAAAATGTCCAATTACCTTTTCATATTTAATGGAAAATAAAAGAGAAATATATGAATATATCTGTACATAAACATCTGACCTGGCAAAAGACAGCATGTTGACGTTTAGAATTACTATCTTCTGCAATTAACCAGGGCAAATATATTTACAGGTTCAGTTCTGATTTATAAGTGTAATTCTAGCTACAAAGCTGAAGTTCGTCTGCTTACAATGGATGCAGTGTCACATGCTCTGATCTTGAAAGGGAGGCAACTCCATCTTTATAGACGCACAAATTTGCACCACACATCAACTTTATTTGTCATGTTAAAAGTCAGTCATCCATTTCTTGACTTCAACTGACTTAAGATCCAGATCTAATATGCATTAACATTAAAAATCATTAAACAATCATTTTCAAATGCTTTTATGTTTTATTCCATTTTTCATTCATCATTCTGCATTTTGTATTTGTCATGTTTTCTCAATTTTCTTCAAAAAGAATTCAGTATTTGATTTGCTTTCATTTTGCATTTAGTAATCTTAAATTCCTTACTCCAGTTATACAGGACTCAGGTAGGATCTAAACTGGACTATGACTAAGATCCTGCCTGCAGGTGGTTGACCCATTACAGATATGGACATTTTCTAACTTACCTGTATACCAATTGTTCACAAGATGGAGTCAAGGTTGCAAATGCCATTGGAACACCCAATGGCATAAGACTACATCAAAACCTCACCCAAAAATATCAGCTTTTCAGATTCCCTTTCCACACTGACAGCCTTGCAAAACTTTGAATTATGATAACCAGTTAATACTCCAAATCCCAGACACAAGGTGATCTTGTGTAGCTTGTATACAGGAACACATACCTGACCCATCCATACATCCTGATGGGAGAAGTTTAACCAGAGTGCATATGCCCTGGCAATATACAATGCAAGCAAGCACATTCTTGTCAAATGCACCAACTGCTATAATGTGAGACAGAAGTTTTTCAATGAACTTAAAATGCAGTTTATATTAAGAATTTAACACTATATTTTAAGGATGTTAAATTTCTTATCACTATCTTTCATTTTATATACATGTTACCAATATTTTACTAGATATTGTGTGGCCACATCAGAAGTCTGGACGAATGAGACTAAAAATGTTGTTGCAGGCAAAACAAAATTTACTTTGAAATTCTTTTATATCTTGCATTTAGTATTACCTTATTCTCATAACAGCACGACTAAAAATCAGCTCTGGGTTACTGCTGTAAAAGGTCAGACATTGTTCAACCACAGGGCGATAGCAGAGAACTTTCTTCATCCAGTTGGCTTGACCCTCAGTTTTGCTGAAAGACTTGGCATCTTGACTGTTTAGCTGGTCCAAAAGAAGGGACAATCCTTGTACATCTAATTCCTAAAATTTACATTGTAGATTATAAATGTTACATATCATCAGTCACAATAAAATAGAGTACAGAAATACTTTAATCTAACAATCACAATAAAATAGAGAAATACTTTAATCTAACAATCTATAGTAAATTCATCCATTTTAGCAACTATAGCTTCTGACACACAACATATGATGGCATGTCAAATTTCCACAATGCTACTGTTACACTAGAAATAGTATGAATGACCTTGCCTTAATTTATGCAAGTTTGACTGGCACCCCATTTTTTTTTTAGATACACAAATTGTATTGACTGCAATAACTGAGCCATGAACACTTCTTCTTCACTAATCTGCCCAGAACACTTAACAAACCTACTTATAATGCAGTAAATCTATTTGTTTTGTTTAAAATTTAGAAACAAGATAAAGGAATAGATGATTACTAAATTAGATTCCTGTTTTTAAAAGCCAAACAAATCATAGTGAATATCTAATAATCTCACAACATTTAAAATTTTACACTGTTCAATTACCTTTTTATACGAAAGAGAAATAAATGAAAATATTGGCATATAATGGCACCAGACTGCATAGTCATGTCTAATGACTACAGCAATGAGAAAATTGTTAAAGGATGAAAAAGTCATTATGGTTCTGCTCTACAATTTCTCAATTTTCATAGGGTTTGACTTTTTTTCAAATAAAAAGAATTTCCCAGGTTTCCTCACTGCTCATCCTGGTTATTTAAAGATACATGTATGTCTTAGCTATTCTTAAAATAACTTTCAATTCCATTTATTTTGGTACATTATTCATGAGTGTAATTTGGATTATAGAGTATACAGCGCTTGGTCTTACTTTGGATGTAAGCTTCTAAAAATCTGCTAGCTCCACTTGGTTATTTTCACTTGGACTTTTTATATATTTAATCTTTCATTTATTGCACTTTCTCAAGCTGGTAATATGACCCTGCCATAATATGGTGGTTGGGGTTCATAGAACCCAACCATGTTATATACAGAACCGTGTTATAACCAACTAAGTCAGTTAGCTGACAAAAATGAATGTACCAAAAAAATGGCCAGGGAGAGGGGGTGTTGTGTAATAAAAGCAGGCGTAAATGTATGTGCTTTTGATTAAATTAAGGCAAACTAGTCTGAAATACACTTGTATATGGACAACTTATATTTCTGTAGTACAATCCATAATCTATTAAGTACTGTACATGTATATGAAAAATCTATGAATTCAAGTATAAATCACATGTTATAAAATTCATGTATCAGTCACCACCTCCCATTAGAGAAAACAAATAACACATATATAAAAAAAGGTAGTCCTTCTTTATCTATATCCAACTGTTAAAAAGCAATTTACAAAGATACTGTCACCAGTAGCATGTGGCTACAGTTGTTTACATCTAAATGTATGTATACATAAAAAGGCCTAGATTTTGGTCAGCTGGAGACAATATCATCTTGCCGAGGTTACCCAGGTGATGAGACTATTCATAGGGAAATGAAAACATGTCAACAAATTAAAAGTTTAATAAACATCTTTGCAATTAAACCCCATCTTCAATTAACCTGCGCACCAGATATCTAAGGTTTCAAAAGATTGGAAATTTAATCTGCATTTCATGTCACCATTGGTAGCGACTGTAAGCATAAACATTTTTCCTGCAAAAAGGAAACTTTCATGGCACAATAAATGTGTTCCTGTCATTTTGGAAAATGCAACAATCCATCAGATTCCATTGCTTTTATTTAAGTTTGGTACTGACATCCTTTGATGAAAGATTCTCTGTTTTTATTGATGATTGTAGTCAGCTTGCTTTGATGAAGGTGCATGTTTTATTGAAGTAACCACTAAAGGAAACCTTTGGAGAACTTAACAAATGCCCATTTCTGATTGCAGTGGCAGCATCAAATAATTATAAAATATTGATTGAGACTGAAGTTTTTGTTCATTTGCTTAGTATTTATACAGAATGATTGGTGCTCCAAAGGTAATCAGTTTTCTTTGAAGTTTCAGCGAAAAAAAATTTTTCTGGATACATTTAAAAGCAAGGAAATAACCATTATTTGGTTGATTGTAGCAGTTCCAGTTCCTGCCTTCAAACTGTAGCTAATCCAGTAGCATGAGTATTTGAGTGCATCATAGCATACAGGTACTCAGGCCAGATGTCAGCATAAGCAGATTATGATTATAACACTGCACTGTTAAGATGGTTTGTCAATACGAACAAAGAATTTGTTTAAGTAACAATAGATAGATTTCAGTGCATTGTATATCACATTTGCTGCTTCCTTTCATGGTGCCTCTGAATTTCTCCACTCCAAATCCAAGACTGTATATACAAGTTTAACTTCCAACAATGTTACAAAAAAAATCACCAGATAGTATATTTTGTCACCAATATGAAAAACATTTTGCAAAATATGTGACACTGGTAAAGCCCAGCACAATCCCTGAATAAACTTTTTACACATTATATTTTTTCCACTTTTAAGAAGAAAACATACAGTTTAGTGTACAAGAAAAATATGTGTATATGAAATTTCAGGAGCCATGCTGTGATTATGTTAGAATTCATATGTGATATCATCACCAAAACAATAATAAACTTTTTACACATTATTTTTTGTACTTTTACAAAAAAAATTTTTTATGCTTATAATATAATTTAAAGTTACATACCACTGTATAAAAAAGACTAAACTGAAGAATAAAAATTAAGGAAAAAATCCACCTGTGTCTGGTTGGTGTCTTAACATCTACTTTAAATGTAATCCAATGATGGATGTTATATTAAATGCCCATAGTGTGGGAATCTGCACTGAAAACTGCTCAAGCAGGTCTGATGGTACAATTCACCAGAAGGATGAGTTGGGTATGGTTGTGAAAGTTACTATTTATGTTTAACACAATAATCCCAGAACCAACTACTAAATAATAAGTATTTATTTATTTTTGTTAACTCTGTATATCAAAAGGGTAATGTGTAAGTTAAACTTTCTTTCATATTTCTCTTAACCCTTTACCTCATAGAGTGTATGGCTTTATAGCCCTTCGATACGCATGTAGCAAAGTTACCCAGTGCAGTGCGCTATAAACAGAACACCTATTACCTATTCTGCTCCATACCCATAGGCCTGTTAAGCAGTGAAGTGTATGTTATGTTTAACAGCAATTTTAACCATTTTACCTTTTTGGTACACATCCACTATGTATGGAAAGATTTAAGAGAAAAATCCGATCGTTATAACTGTATAATTATTTTTCACAGAAGAATTTTTTATGTGCTTTAAAATCTTGAGAGAACTCGTTCACTGTCAAGAACGTGAAGCTGTGTGACCAACCGTAGCTGCCATTTCTCATACTCGAAATTTACAAGTTCTTTGTCTGCATCTACATCACTAAATCAGCTGAATTTGATAATTTATAAAAACTAATGGCTTCCTACATCAGCATCTGAGCCTTTGCCTTAGTTATTGAAGCTTTCACAGTTGTGATTCTAATGGTGAAAACTCGAGTAAGTACTGAACGAAATCCGCGACCTCCATTTTGGAGAGTGGAGAATATGACCCAGTTACTTTAAATAGCAGATTTTGACCAGAGCATAAACAGTGACCACGTGATCTGACGTAATGGTCATTCACACCAATGAATGTAGCATCTAATAGGGGGTTTTCCCTGAAGGTGGCGCTGCGAAAACCTGCTCAAAATGGCTGATGTCTACAGCATACGTCAAAAGGCGCTTCCATGAGAAGGGTGTAGAGGCGTCAAAAAGCGCTTACATGCGAATCGGGTAGATGCATCCAAAGGTGCTTCCATGCGAATGGAGTAGAGGTGTGCAAAGGCGCTTGTATGAGGTAAAATGACACATCAAAAACATGGAGGCACAACATACTGGTTTTCAAAAACTTCTAAACAAGAAACATACCAATATGTAGTGGATTACAGGGCAACCAATCAACTTGACAAATCTGATCTCTTGAGTGCTTAGATTGACTGTACAGATATGGATTGGGCAAGCACCCAAGTGATACATACTGCAATTGTACCTCAACTGACTGAAGAGTTCAACAGCATACATCACTCATCAGTTAAATAGGCATAACTTATAGTACAATTCTGTACTGCCTGAAACAGGAGAGCCCACAAACAGATTGGTAATATATGGATTTGTCGGAATTTGATACTTGTCACATTTACATGTAGTTTGTCCCCAATACTATTTTGCATAGGAAATGGAAGCCATTGAATAATAACCTCATTGAAGAGTTGGTGATCTGGATTCTCTTCCTGGAACTTCTTAAGAGTCTCACTGCATTCTGGCCACACTTGATTAATGCTCTGGAAGTAAGCCAGATGCTGGGCAATGTGTTGATAGATGTCATGGATACTGACAAGACCAGTCAATACACATGTTGGATTTTGAGCAAAGGCAGGTTTGGCTGATTCTAAGATGACTCTATGGACAATCTGCAATCACAAATTGGGAAATATGGGAAATTATTTCAAAATGTTGATTTTAAAAAAGAAACTCTTTCTTTATTGTATAAACAGAAGCTTATAACATTCATTTCACAGCTGAAATTTCTTTCTAAAATCAAAGCATAAAACTGATAACCATCGAGCTTCTATAACTTCATCATATAAAAACTATGTGCTGACTTAGTGAGTTAAAAACAATAACATGGCTACAACTGTATTTCAGAATCCAAATCAATTTCTTACAGCTGCTGATAGAAACAAATTCTTCATGCTTTATTTAACAAAAAATTGAATTTATGATGTTCATGATGTATGGACAGAGGAAACACTATTTTGACATCTCCACAGAATATGAGAAGGGTATAAAAACATTTAGAGGAGGGACGGGGATCAATCAACCCATACTCTTTTTGGTCATGTAACAGATCATTTTCAGTAACTGACAAAAAAGTTTGCCAACTGAAAGCAAATGAACTACCAGTACAAACTGAACCCTGAATCTGTGTCTAATGGTGAGTTCCTATAACAATTTTGAAAGACACACCAAAAAAAGACACCCTAAGGATCTGAAAATATATTGCACAGATTAAAACAGAAAACAGCTCAGTTTTTAGTTTTACAGAACTACAGTAACCATGAAAAACAACAGCCTGAATACTACTGGCAGGAGTATCTTTGGATTTGGTGAATATAGTTTTTCTCTTTTTTCATAAATTTCATGTCAATACAAACAACTTTATGAAGGTTACCAGAGGGATATATCATCAAAAATAATGTTTTCAACACCTTAAATAGACTGCAAAAACTTAATAACATCACAAAAGAAAAAAAACAACATGGTATTGTACAGTATTTGAGAGGAACCATTTTTGCACTCTAAAGAAAGAAGTAAATATGACAGAGACCCAATATTCCAAACCTATTGTTTTTTTTCCAATAATTTTATTGAGATAAACAGACTAACTTTCATCCTTTCATGATCTTATTAATACTTGCCTAATTATTCAAATTCTTAATAACCTAAACTTCCAACAAATCTAAATATCAAGGGATGTCCTATATTTATTCATTTGTTAGTTTTGGAATGTACTCTACTCATTTCCTTTTTCAAGTCAAAGTCAATATTATTAAGTGACCAATCACTAACAGCAGTTTTACTTTATTAAGTGAGCATTATACAAATGACCCCATGCATTCCTTGAAATCAACATAATACCTCTCTTTCAGCATCAGTGTGCACTTTTATAGTCATGTTGATAAAGTCCTTTGTATAAAGCTGAACCATGCTGCTTACAGGTCCTTGAAACTCATTCAGAACTCTACCCAAAGGCGTCTCTTTGAAAACCTTGACTATTCTTTCAAGATTCAAGGTATTTTGATCTGAAAAAAAAAATCCCATAATCATGGACTTAAGTAATGTTTCCCATAAAGTAAGTGGTGGTAGAAATGTATCATTAATATTACATCTGATAAATTTTACATCTCATGTAATAAAAAAAAACTTTATATGAATAAACTAATCAAGAAAAAAAGAAAATACAATGCCTGTTTTCTTTCAAGATTTTAATACATTGCTTTCAAACAAAATTTGCTGAAAAATAATCTAAAACTACACTGTCACATGCACTGCAAATCCACTTGTATTTTTATTTATTGTAAATTCAATGTTGTCTTTTTGGTATTGGCTATTTTATTAAAACACATTAATAAGACAAGACACATAAGCAATAGTAGTTTTCCTTTAAAATGGAAAGTATAATTTTGGTCTTTTCATTTCCATTTGTGCCAAATTTTATAAAATAAAAGGAGATAATGAATCAAAAGCATTAAAGTTAAATTATATGGAACACAAACAAAATGAATATAGATACCTACATTACTTGTTTATTGTTAATTTAAGAAGTGATAAATACATTTTAAACAAAAATGAGAGGTAAACAATTGAGTACTTATACCTTCTTGTATTATGTTTTCATGAGCAGTTCTACAGATGGCATCTATCTGTTCAAAGATCAGCCAGGAAAATGGCAGTTCGGCTTGGAATGTATGACCTTCACATTCTGTTGACTTAACAATGACCTCATTCAGCTCCTGTTGCATAGCAGGAGACTGGAAGTCAGAGTACTTTAGTTGAATGGCAGCAGGGGTTTTGAAAATGTGCATCCAGAGCTGAGCAACCCAGTCTCCTTGGGAAATATGTCCGGTGAGGATGTCTAGGTTTTGATTGGTGTCAATGTGGGCTATAATTCCAGCAAGTATTGGAGAGATCCTGGACTCCAGATACTGGATGCATGCACGCCTGGATAAAGTGAATGAAGCATTTAACTTTCTATGCATTGTTCATGTACTTATAGCTTAATAAGGAAATTCATCTGAATGCAAGTCAAATAAAACAGAATTAAGTCTGAATTCAAATATCAAGACTTTTCAATTGTCTGAACTCAAACTATGTACCTACTGCAAACATACAAATTGTTCTTACCCTTTTATCTCCTATTTGGATTACCAAAGAAAAATCTAAACCAATATAAATCCATATGATTAATGTTATTCTAAAATTTATATTACTGATGATAATTTTATCTGATAAAACATTTTCAATATCACATATTAATCATAACACAAGGTACATATATAATTATGCTGTCAAAGGGGACAAATATTTCCGCCAAAATTTAACGAGCTAATAAAAAGACCATTTTTACCTTTTAACTGCTGAGTGCTTCAAGCATTTTTCATATTTCTGAGCAAAAACAAAATTTTCAATATGGCCATGTTGGTGGTCTTATCAGCACCATTTTTATTTGGAACCAACTAGGCATGTTCCAGTAAAAACACCCATATCAATAACACTTTCTGTTCAGGAACAGTAAAGATAAGATTCTTAAGATGGCTGCTATGGTAGCCATATTGGATGGTGGCCATACTGGATGTCAGATCGGCATCATTTTTATTTAAGCCCAACTAGACATTATAAGAGGTCTTTTGCTGAAAACCCCATATTGACACAGAATTTGTGGATCATAAAGAACAGTGATAATATATCTTCAAAATGGCAGTAATACTGGACATCAGATTGGTACAATTCTCTTTCAGGTTCAACAAGACATTATAGGAAGTATTTTAGTGAAAACCTCATGCTGATATGGCCATCCATTCAGGAACAGTAGCAATAACAAGATTTTCAAGATGGTCACTGTGATGGCCATATTGGATGCCATGTGGCCCATTTTCACTCGACACCATAAGAAGTCTTTTGGTGAAAATTCCATGTTGATATGACCATCTGTTTAGGAGAAGTAGCAATAACAACATTTTCAAGCTGGCTACCCTGGATTTCATTTTGGGACCTAGGATGACAGTGTGTTCTTGTTAATCCTCCAAGAATTTTGGGCAGATTAGTAACCACAATTCTGTGCTAACAGACACATGGAGGACTGATAACAGACCATCCCAAAAGTTCTTCTGGTCTATAATATGTACAGCTAAATTGGAGGACTGACAACAGACCATCCAAAAAGTTCTTCTGGTCTATAATTCGTAAAAATGGCACTAAAATGCACCCAAAAAGTCATTCACAAAGAAAGTGATCCAAATCCCTAATAATATGAAAATCAGTATTATGCCAGATATCTCCAGGATTTATTGGAATTTCTCTCATTTTCAACCTAACTCCTGCTATTCTGCAACAGATAAAAAATCTCCTGCATTTCAAACACAGGAGCCTTGAGTGTCTGCTGCCAAGAATGTCATGTACTAGTAACTGAAATGTTTTTGTTAACTTCTGAAAAAAAAGATTCAGAAGTGGACCTTAGTTCTGATTTGCATTCACAACAAACTCAATCTTATGAATCTTTAGGTGAAGAGAACAAACTTACTAAAACAAGAAAGCTATTATGCACTTTTTCAAGTGTGTGATTCATGATATACTAGTATTAAATTAGACAATTTTTGGGGGTCAAATTTAAAATATGGCAATATTTCTCCAGTACGTTTGTGCAATCTCCAGCATCTTCAGCATCTTGCTATAGAACTTATTATAGGTATGAACTGAATATTTCATAAATAATATTTCATGTAACTGAAACCTACAATATCAAACTTTGCTAATTAACTGACACTTAAAACATCAAACTCTGAAAATTGACTGAAATCTACAATATCAAAATTTACTAGAACTATGTGCAGAAATTGGTAAATGTTAATATTAAAGAAATAATTAAATTATCAAATTTTACCTGAAAGTTCCTGCTTTGGTGATATTTTCAGGTTTAGCTGCTTCATTTGGAAGCCAGTTAGATGGGTTGTGACCACTTCTATGCTCCTTTTCTTTCAACAAAGTGACCAAGTGGCTACTGACTCCTTTGAAAAAGCTGGGTACCACTGCAAATGACATATACTTGTTCAAACATGAAATTTAAATTAATTATATGTCTTGTCTGCTTTACTGCTTTTGACCCAGATCTGTTTTCATGTTCAAATGACCATGACAATGCATGAGAGATCTTATGGTCCTAGTATGATTTTGGAACCTATGACCATACATATTTAACCAAATACATTCAAATGACCTTGAGTTTGCAAGAAGGTCAGAAAGAGGTTTACAGGTACATAAATATGAATGGGCAGAGCTCTCTGATTCTATTGTCCAAGTATGATAGCTATCCTTCCCAAGTTTGGAACCTATGACCATACAAATTTAACCAAAACTTTCCAATGATCTTGACTTTGCATGAAAGTCCGAGGGAGGATAGGGGTACATGGATATGAAATGGCTGAGCATACTAATTCTACATTTCTAATATGATAGCTATCACACACAGGATTTGGAACTTGTGACCATGCAGAAAAGTTTAAACCCAAAACTTAACCAAGTTTTCCAATTACACTGACCAGCATAAGGATCAGAGATGGGGTTGGGGTGCAGAGATATTAAAGGGAAGCACTTCTCAACTGTACAGTTCACCTTCTGATGGCTATCCCTTCCAGGGTTTAGGATCTATGATCACACAAAAATCAAAAAAAACCCAGAATTTTCAAAATGAACTTGACCTTGCTTTGAGGAGAGGGGATCAGATACAAAGAGCAATACTTAATTCTACTATCCAAGGATGACATCAGTATATTAGTACCTGCAGCTGACACATGCATGGAGTGGTATATCAGTACAACACTGAACTCACTAATGTATATATTTGTCTAAAGGAGTTAATGATAGGCTATACAAGAAACAGTGACCTTGTGAAAATTAAAAAATTTGAAACAAATAATACTACACCTTCAGTCTTTAAAAAGCCTTAAAAGAAAAAAATCTTAAAGAAAAGAAAGAATTATAAATTAGACATTACACTGCTTAACATCAGCAAAATGTCTGCTTTTTAAGGATGTATTTTTCCACTATTTTTTGACACAAGTCACAAAGAAAAAGTAAGCAAAAGAAAGGAAAACTAAGCACATCAAGTACATCTGCTTAAATGTCTTGGCAATGAATTCTTGAGAAGGTAAACGAGGAGCCAACCCACTCCTTTTCAATGTATTTCTTACCCCCTAACATAGCCTCTAGCTGCTATCTTTGTTGGTTTTATTTCTCATTTGTCAAGATACAAAAATTTTTATTAAGCATCAGTGGTCTTGGTAAAATAAATAAAACACTAGCTTAGTACAAGCAGAGCTGTGCACACCCATATAATGCTTTTCAGTATTTTCAGGGATATTTTCAGCATTTCATGTCAACTTTCAGTATTCTTCACAAGTGCACACCAATAGAAACGCTCAACATTACCGATGCATCTTATATCCAAACTGTTAATGCAATGACCCATACTGCAAAAATTATGCAAAATATTTCATATTTAAAATATTTGAAATAATTAACAGTTGAAAATAATTTATTAATGATCATCATTGTTGAGCTTAGATGCTGAAGGTTACAGCAAAGCAGTATCAAGTTCAGTGCTACATGTATTCTGGAATGAGGATCATTGACTTGTCTTATTCATTTCATAGTAGGCACTTTTCAACTTCTGTAGATGTTCAACTGAGTGCTGGCATTGGGATTCAAATGGATAAACAGGTTTTGATTTAATAAGCAACAATGCTTCTAGAGTGTCGTCTCCCATTGACGACCTCAGCTCTGTTCTGTTCTTACGCACTGTGGAAAAGATTCTCTCTCAGTGGGCATTACTGTGGGGAATGGTTAATATTCCTTGCATTATAACTGAAAGTTCACTGAGGAACAATGCCCCCTCTTCATCCTTCTTATTGCCAACTGCAGCCCAGGTTTCATCCATTCTTTGTCTGGTGCAGGTGGATAGGTCTGTATATTGATATATAGCAAACTGCTCAACAACAGTGTCAATAGTGCAACCAGGAGGATGTAGTGCTGGAAATCTATGCAGGAAGAAAGTCAGATCACTCAGTTTGGCTGTCTGTTGCAAAGAAGCATCTGCTACAACTGCATGTCTCAAGATTGGTTCTTTGAAAGGAAGCTTCTCAATCAGGTAACTGCAAACACTCTTAAAGTACAGCTTTACATCCCCATAGAACTGCTTGATCCGCATGTCCCTCAAACCATTATTGTCAGAGTCGGCAATGAAACTGTGGGCAGCATTACCTATTACTAAGTCATTGTTGTCTTTTAAATTGTATCTGCTATTGAAGTCAACAGCTTCAGGCACACAACTTGACATGGCAGCTGGTTTGACAAAGCGACAAAGTACTTTCACAATCTGGTTGACCAGCATTTTTCTCAGTACATGTATCTTCAGTTCATCTGACTGGAGAACAACAAGCACATCATCATACATCTTTACAGTATAGCCCATAAACAGAACATACAGCTTGTTTGTAGGCAATTTTGGGAACTTCAGGATGTTTTCTACTTTCTTGTGGGAATATGGTTTGTCACTGCTCTCGGCAACTGTGTTGAAGATGAAACTTTGTCTTGACATCATCAAATTCTGATTTAAAGAACATTTTCAAAGGTTCCCAATTTTGCAGCAATCTCTCCAGGCAATGACCAATACTTAGCCATCTGGTACAAACATGCTTGAACATTCTCTTCTGCTCAATGTCAAAAAGATCTTGAACACTAGAGAATTTGTGCTGTCGTTTCTCACTTTTCTGGAAATAATAATATACATCCTGCAAGAACTCAGCCACATCAGGTAAACACTTTGCTTCTTTTAGGGCTGCACTGTGCACAACATGGAAGCAGCATCCTGCCAAGAATACACTGTCATGCTTATTTCTAATGTATGAAATTACACCAATTTTGTTCCCAGTCATAACCGGGGCATTGGCACATCCAAGTGCTAAACAATTACTCCACTATTTCAAGCTACATTTTGCGTAGCGTAGTAAATTTGGTACCAATGTTTAGCTCAGGCATTCGACTTTGTATGTGTGACCGAAGTTTGGCTTACTATCATACCTGTAAGCAATGCCAGACCATTTTCCAACGCTACTGATTGACATGGCCCTGATCGCGCCCGCTTAATATGCAAGTGAAATCCCGCTGAATGGAATACTGTCATCTCATTGGTTAAAAGAAAATGACGTCCTGCATTTGTTTATAACTCATTTTCAGTTGGCCAATGAGAAGGGAGTATCCCATTCAGCGCGTTGTTCTTGCATATTAAGCGGGCGCGATCAGGGCCATGTCGGGCAGTAGAGAAACAGAAAGAGAAGTGTTTTCATATGTATTGTTTTTGTCTTGAATATCATAGTCTTGCAATCCATCAAAGAGACTAGCCCCCCCCCCCTTTTTTTTGCCGACGGTCAGTAATCAAAGTCGGGAGGGATATGGGACTACAACTGTATGAATGGGATAAGTTTGGCTTCATACAGAATTTGATGTCGGGACAGTTAACTTCAAAGACTTCAAACACATTTTACAGTTTGTCGGTACATGCACAGGAGTCTGCAGTTTTATCAATAAAGCACGACGAAATTTCTGACAACATGAAATCCTGTGGTACATGAATATCAACAGCCCCGTCCTTTTCCAGTACAGAAGCAAATGTTATCAGTAAAAACCGGCATATACTGGTGTAAAGGAACCAATGACGATAAAAAAACTTGAGATTTTCACACACAATTTTGGTCAGTTAAATTTTGCTGCTAGTCACAAGTCAACTGTAACAAAAGAAAACACTTTTTAAAAAAAAGTATAGTCCTACATGTACATGTACTTCTATTAGCCTAGATTTTGGATAGCGTGAGAAAACCATTTTCTTGCTGAGGCTACCAAAGGGATGAGGCTATTCACAGGGAAATAAAAACAACTTTAGACCACTAACATTTTGTAGTAACATTGTTGTAAAAATGTGTGACTTGTTACTTAATCTCATTTGAAAGACATCCAATCTTCTTTTTTCTGCAACCAGGTATGACTGCATTATTATTTTTATTGTGCATTTGAAATGTCATTTGTTTTTAGAAACAAAACTCCGCATTTTGGTACTTAAGATGCATAATCATTGTTCTGCAGTAGATTTATCAACTAAACCCTGATATCTCGGGAACCGGTTATGTTGACGATTTTTTGACACTCGCGACGTAATCGTGATAACCGGGTCTGACTATTGCTTTATTTTCGTGCTTCTTTCCTTTCTTTGTTTTTCGTACTTGTCAAATACAAATTTTCTGTATTTTACCTCGCACAAAATCAGATTTAGCTCTTGAAGTCGTATTTCCGTATTTGATATTTTTTCCCGTACTAAATACAGAAAAATACGGAGGGTGCACAGGTCTGTACAAGCTATTTTATTGATTGGACAACAAAATTATTTCATAATTCAACAGAGAGGTACACTTCATATTTACAGCATGCATATATATACATATATATATATATATATATATCGGAGAAAGTACACTTAATAATTTAAGTAGGAAATATGAGAATTTAATTTTTAAAAGCATGCACAATGTCAACAATATCAACTGAATAAAAGACAACAGGATATAGCATGCAAATAATAAAGGAGTACATCATATACTAAAATCTTAAAAAAAATTAAATTTAAATGAACAAAATAAAGTCATATATCTATATCAGCGAAGGAGAGTAATTAAAATAGGCGCTGAAAGTTCAGGATTTAATTCAGATTATCTTGGTGAAGAAGCCAACCTTAACCCTGAAATGCCACTGACTGCTAAACAGAGAGACATAATGCACATTTACTGTGTGGTCCAGATATCTGAATCAGCCTGCTAAGTATTTGAAATCAGGGATTGTTCTCAGTTCATTGAGCAGGCTGTTCCAGACTCTGTGGGCATTAAATCTGCAAAAAGCTTGCCATGCCATGCAGTCTTTATTCTTTGGACTGTTGCCAGATTGCTGTGTCCAAGATTTATAATTGCAGGTTTTGAATGTGATCAGATTACTTAAGTAATTAGGAACTTTTGGGAAGAATCTTAGATACTTCGCTTATCATATAAGTCATATATCTTAATTTACTGTTTTGCAAAGTAGGATGATTTCTTTTCTTGGCAGATAGCTATTTAAATCATCAAACACTAAATAAGTGAGCTGTAGTTGAAGTTTGACCTCATAAAGCATTGGTAAATCAGTAGCTTAGTATTAGTGGAAAAATAGTGCTTCATATGCTGAAAGATGTTTAACTATCTCGCTCCTTTTTAACTGATCTTAGATACATATTTACTAAACATTACTTTATCTACTTCAAGTTTTACAGTCTTCACACGGTATTTCATGGTTTTCATTGGTGAAATTGGATAAATTCAGCACATTTTTGCCAGGAACAATGCTTTGGAAGTTCTGAGGGTTTGCCTGCATCTCACTGGCTTCAAAACCAGTCAGTCACTATCTACTCTCATTTTGTAAAAACGATATAAATTATTGGGATCTTTATGGATGTAAGATATGGTGTTATCAACAACATAATTATATAGTGTTATTTGATTTGTGAAGTAGAAAATGTTGTTGATAAAGATATTAAATATTAGAGGTCCTAGTATCGAGCCTTGATATACTCCATGGAGGTTATATCCTAGTTACTATACGAGGATCATAGTTTAATGCATTACTTTCAGATACATAAAAACATTTTTCACTTAGTCTGATTGAGTTCACATCAATGTTACAGGCTTTCATTTTTTGATGACTGTGCAGAAGACTTTTAAAAAATTACTTTCTTGTTTTATTATAATATTTGACCATATTAATGCAGACCTGCCAACCCTGACCAGACCGTCTCAGTAAGGCAGTTAATTTTTTTCCTTAAGTTTGACCAGTTTTCAGTAAGGTGTAAATGGCTATTGTAAAGCTGGAAAATGTATTTAAAAGCTGGTTTTGGTGCACACATAAAGCTATTACAAGATGTGCACAAATGGCAACAATGGAGGCAGTAGAAAAAGCTTTATTGGAACTATAGTTTGTTGTTTATCTAGCAATCTTAAATGAACTCTAATAGCAGGTTACAACAACTGGGCACAAAATGATATCAATGTTTGTAATATGTAAGAAGATATTAGATAGGACATAAATATTTAAGCAACATGGAACGTACCTGAAAACTATATGTCACAGTAACCCAGTTAAAGTATAAGACACATCTTTACCCAACAAAGCACTAACACTACAAGTGTGATATCAGCAAACTTTCTAATGTTAGCAGTTACCATCTGGGCAGAAAGGACAGAAGGATGTACAGGTGGATAAACTGCATGGATAGGAGAACGGATGTAGAGACTGAATGACAAAGTGAATGTTACATACTGCATACTACTTGAAATTGGGATATAAAGAAGATGAAAATTAACCAATCAATTTTAAAAACTTTAAAGCACTCAAGCATAAATTAGTGGGATGACAATGACTCAACAGTAATTCTTCATAAATATCTGATATTAGATTTTGTGTGCAACTAACCTTCAGCAGTTGTTTCATTCAATAACTTCAGCACCAAAGTAATTCTTTTTGTTGATCTCTCAGTGGCTTCCTCTCTGTCTTTGACCATGGCTAGGGCAGGCATGACACAGGACATAATCAGACTGCGGGCATTCAGTCTGAAGTTGGCAACTGATTGAGAACTAGACTGTCTTCTGAGTGCATCAGGATGTAGACCAACATCATGCAGCTGGTGACCCTGACTAAATTCAAGGTCAACTGAAGGCTTACTATATGGCTGATGATCACGGTCATGACCCAGCATGTGTTGGAGATTCCCTTTTTCCCTCTTCCATGCCTTATCTTCCTTTTGTCTACAAGAATCATACAAAAATACAAATAATAAATTTTTTGCAAAGCAATACTGACCTCCTAACTGTACTCAGTGTTCCATTCCCTCAATGCTTGCTTCCTAGCACCAATACCATCTTCTAGTCCCTACGCCTGAAGGTACATAATTAGTGCATGCAAACAATTCAAATTAATATCCAACAAGAATACTATGATTGGCATTTTATATGCTTGACCCATGTTTAATTGTCTATGTAAGCACATCATAGAACATTCTGGAAATTATTAACCAACCTGTCTGGCAGCATACCTTGGTCAATTTGGTTGAGTTATGCAGTCTTAAAGTTACTGTGCAAAAGTCATTATTTTCACTTTGACCTACCATGACTGTAGCCTCTGACCTTTACACCTCAGAATCTTTCTTTTAATTACAGTAAGTGCAAGCCATCAACAAAGTTCAGTCAGAGAACTTACTCCAGAACAAAAGTAATTCTGCAATACCCCTTTTTCCTTTACCCAAAATGACCCCGACTGTTTAACCTCTTCCATATCTTAAGTGTTAGCCTGACAAATATTCTGAATAAGGTATGTTGTTGAGAACAAAAATTATACAGACAAATATTTCTTCTTTCAGTCATAGTCACCTTGACTTTTGACTTTTTTTTTAACCCTCAAATCAATAGCACAAGTTATCACATCGAAACCAATTTATTTTATTATTTTTGGTGACTGTGACCTGGATTTTTCATTCTTCTTGCCCGACATCTGCAGCCTATTTCCTTCCTAAAAAATACCCAACAACAATTGATACATGAAATCTGGCATCATGAGGTTTTTCGTTAGTTTATTTTTAAAGAAACGTTTTCCTTTTGTTGCATAACAGTGATCATGACTTTTGACACCAAAACTGGCTGTTACTTGTTCAAAATGCAAGACATCTATTCACCATGTTTGGTCAAGATATGTACTCTAGAATTAAACTTACTGTGCATGTAGAAACCATTCTTAACCCTAAATAAACTGTTTTCTTTTGTATTGTTAGCCTCCCCTCCAGGTTTAGTCAAGATAATAAGTACTTGAGAACAGAAATTACTGTGCCAAACATATTTTTCTTTTTTGTGTCACTGTGATCTTGACCTTAGACATTTGACCTTAGACCTTTGGAGCCCAAAATTCTTTCTTATCCTAAGTGCAAGCCATCAATGATTTATACCAAATTTAGAACGTGTTTGCAAAAAAAACAGAAAGGTAGATGTATGATTGGAGAGGCCTAATAGTCAGCAGGCATATGCAACAGTCATCTAGAAATGACACTGCTTCCCAACCTCCACTTTATGTAAAGACTTCTACTGAAAGTATCCTATGGTCCATGTGGTTAAACTCATAAAAGGCATATGTAAGTGTATGAGAGCAATGTTCATACCAAACTGCATCAGAATATCTTGAATGGTTTTTGTGTTATAAAGGTAAATAATAAAATTGTCAATGGTCATAACTTTATCTTCAAATGGCAGTCAACAAGTTTAAAATATGGTGCAAGGAAAATGGCATGGCTGTAAATACAGAAAAAACAAAGGTTTCATTAATGAAAAAATAGCAAAAAAGGGCAAAATTAAAGACAGATGCTTGAACCTTCTCTGTAATAATGAACAAAATGAAAGTGGTTTCCAAGAACAAAATTCTTGGTGTTCTTCTTGACAGAGTTTACTTTGGTCTGATCATATAAATCTCATTATAAGGTAAACAAATTCCTATCTTTCGCTACTAATAAAAATAAAGTATTTCATTTTAAAACAGTACTGTGTCACTTTTACAAGAGCTACATTCAGCCTCATTTTGACTATTATAACATCATATCAGGGAAATACTTCCAATGATCATATTAAGAAAATATCTGGACTGTAAAGATGAGCCTGTAAAATAATACTGGATAGGCAACCTGGAAACATCATAGAGACAATGGATACATTAGATATCCTTCCTTTTCAAGAATGACTTCACCTATTGAATGCCAAAATGCAGTATAAAGTTTCAGTCAAGTCTGCCATAGTTTACTTGAGAAATAATTTTAAATGCTGAGAAACCAGCAAAACCAAACCTTTGATCAATAACAGCAAAATATGTCCTAATTCCAAATCCAAAGACAGAATTATTTAAAAACAGTTTTCAATACTCTGGG
>JAECUM010025474.1:0-19101 GCA_016617855.1 Megalonaias nervosa
TGCTGAGCGCCAAGCAAGGCAGCTGCTAATATTATTTTATAAATCTTTGGTATGACTCAGCTGGGGTTCCAACCCATGACCTCCTGCATCTGAAGGAGACACTCTAACCACTTAGACCACCAGAGTGGTTGCAATGGAAGATGAATGTCCTGTAGGAACTGAAGGTTCCAGTGACCAGATGTTGTCAGGGGAAAAGCAAGTTGCTGAAAAAGTCCTATGCGGGTTTTGAAACACTTTTCACAGATTTGATAGAGCGTCTGAACCGTCAAAATTATACTGTGGCAAGGACTCGGCTGAGGTGTTTATAATATCACTTGAAGTTACAACTACAACTTTGATTGCCTGCAGATATGATTATGACCAATGATGACCATTTTCTGCATCAACTCATTACTCAGTCTGTGAAGTGTTCAGTGCCACAAATGGAACTGAAGCTTCTCAAGTTTGCAACCATTTTCACATCATTGGCATGTACAGAACAGATGCACAAAGCAATCTACAGTTGCAAATTTAGACATGACAGATACAAATTCCAGTTTTACTTCATATTCTGCGCTGGTATGATGGTCACTTAATCAATCAAGGAACTGCAATGGCATCAAACTTAGCAATAAGTGCCACTCCCAACAACAAGGAAAACTACATGCACATGACATTTCAATTGGACAATTTCTCAATTCCAGCCTGGACAAAATTGTCAACAACATTGTGGCAGGAGGCCACAACTGCTTTACAATCACTCATCAATATGGTGATACTGACATCTAATGTTCAGCTTGCTCACCTACAAATTACATGAGTGACTTATTTCTGGAGAAGCTTTATAAAAGTCAGTCACCTTAGGCCTTCTATTCATCGTCTCGCAAACGTATTCCACTAATGACTACATGCATGTGAATATCTGGTCCATGTTTGGTTGTTGAAATTCTGATCACGATTTTCTTCAAGTTCAAAAATAGGGATCAATTTTGGGGGTATTTTCTGGTAACTGACTCTATTTGCTCCTACTTAACTTGAATTTTCTGGGTTTTTTTATATTTGTTAAAATGTTTTGATTAAATTTTCAAATATGAGTGCTGATGACTGAGTTTAACTGATAATTTTTCTTTCATTATGTACTGATGTTCAAAGGAATATATAACTCATCTTTAATACTAACAGTTATCTAAGGTGTGTGCAGTTAAGTAGGTCTTCTCAGCAATCAATGCTGACTGGTCAATTCATAGGTGTGACAGACAGATGGGTGTAGTGAAAGTCAGGTAAGCTGGGATTGGAACATGTGCCAACCATTTAGGGAAAAAATGTTATGAATTGGAAATAAAATCCTTAAATTTGGAATTCTGCAAAATTTTAAAATATTTTTCATTGGAAGAGGGGCTCATTATAGGACTCTGGGAACCCTAAAACAAATCCTGTCAGCATTTTAAATTTGAGTTCAACAGTGGCTTGACTGAGAGCTTGTTCTATTTGGAGCAGGACTGCTAAGAACCCTACAAAAATTCGTGAAGTGTCATGGGTAAAATAAACTGTAGGCCAAAAGGACAATTTGCATTGATGACAATGGGCTGTTATGACTCTATGCTCTTAAACAAAGTAACAAACAAGAGTGAAAACCAACAAGTTTTGTAAAATTCAACAAATGATTTCCCTATAATACAAATTTTAAATTTAAAAACAAGTTACAGTATTTTCAATTAAATCCCAAAAAGTCCTAAAAGTTCTATCACAAGTCCAAAAGTGTTGATTATTCCGAATGAATTCAAGAAGTGTTACAAATGAATTCCAATTCTGAATGTGCTGATTTGCCAGTAGCTCCAATGTGATAATGTGCCAATAGTCTTAATGTATCATAATGATGTAATCCAAAATGTCCTTGAATCAATTCACAATAATCCCAAAATAGTGTCTTAGTCCAAAAATTCAAGAGTACTTTGTAATTCCAGTGAATAATTTAAATAAATAAATTCTCTCAAATTAAAACTGAACACAACAATAAGACTGATTCCACTTGGAATGTTAAGTAGGAATGAGTAATTCTGCTATAATCAACCTTAATATAAAAACCTAAGACACAATTTGAGAACCAGGAAAATGGTCAAAAGCCCATTTCCATAAAATTCTAAGTTATAAACAATCTTTTATAGATCCCCACTACTTTGTCATCTTAATGGAAATTTTAATCAAATGTAAACAAAATTTGTTTTTAGACAATTATAAGGTCAGAACCAAGACGATATACAGAACTCAAACTTAGTAAACATGTTTATTTCTAAATGATATTGTACATGTAGACCCTACTCCTACCCTCAATTATGGATATAGGTCAATCACACAATACAAATTAACATATAATCATGAACAGAAGTCAGCACACAATGCAAATTAAATGTCCTGATGTAACACAATGATGCAATCAAGAATGCCTCGGAATGAGTTCACAATACTGAAAAAAGACATCTACTATGATCAGCATGATGTGGATTGACATTTTACTGCATGACTCTAGTCCTACAATGTAAGACATCAACCTTGACATGCATGATGTGGACTGGTCATCTTTCTGCATGACTCTAGTATAGTATAACTGTAACTGCTTTAGTCATACTATACGTGCTACAATGTATTTTCCCTTAATTATGTACATCCAGGCACAATGAAGAGGTTCATCCCAAATGTGTTGACCACCATTTCAGCTGGTTGAAAGCAATGATAACATACCGGCCATATTCCCAGGCAAGCCTGGCTTTTTTTCAAAACTCAGAAGGTTGTTTTGTGGTTGGGGGAGGGGGAGGGATAATGCATGTGAACCAAAAGAAAGCAATGTTTTCAAATGAAGAAAAAGCTATTGTTTCATATGTCCCTATAGAAAATGACTGGAAATTTCAAAATCTGAATAAAAGAAAAAAACAATCATGTTTTCTTTGAAGTATTAATACACTACCATACAAAAAAATAGTTGATAGACTTAGCATTGTCAAATATCATGACCATACATGTATACAAACATGTGCACACACATAATCACTACCACACTGATGGGGCCCCGAGTGGCCGAGTGGTCTAAAGCGCTCACTGCTGTGGATCACTGACGTCTCACCTCTGTCTGCGTGGGTTCGAGTCTCAGGCTCGATTAATGTGGGTATGTGAGAAACCTTTGCAGTAGCTTCTCATGGGTCATTGGTTCTTCCTGGGATTTACTTCCAATGAAATTATGACATCAATACTGTACTAACTGAACAATACAAAAATTGAAATTCGACGCAGATGATTGTCTCACAAAATAAATTTTGCGTGTTTTTGAAGAAAAGTAATCTTCTTTGGTGGTGTATCGACAGTTAGTCTAGTTTCCTGCTCTTTTGACTCCCGATTTGGCTGGATACCATTAAATACCATTCTGGGAACCAGACTCATCAAGAACACAAAAAGCAGTGGCGTAATACACAGATGTTTTGCGTACACGTGATGGTTGTTGAAACCAGTGGAACAATCTTTCACATGTTGGACATTTTGAAAATAAATGTTATTTAAACAGAATAACGAACAACTTTATTAGAAAAAGCGTGTTATTAAAAATTATTATCGACGTGATTGTAAAATGAGCATTCAGTCATTAAACGGCCCAGTTCCCTACCCCCCCCCACTCCGCGGTTTTCTCGATATCTAAGCGTATATTTTCAACTTTTGGAGGTCCCTCGGTAACTCACGCCTTCGCTTATAGTGCGGTCTACGTTTGTGGACCCCGTTGTGCGCGAGTTATCGAGGAAGAGGTGTATAAATCACACTAGGGAATGACCATTTCAAGGAAGAGGGGACATATATTTTTTCAAGCCTTAAGTGGGCCCTACAAGTAAAAGACAGTAATAAATGCCTCTGCCTAGCTATGGTATTATGCAATATCTGTATCAATCCAAATCAAAACTGTGTAAACATGAGTGTGTGCTTATTACTCTCTTTTAATCAATCTATTTCATGGCTAAAATCAACATGGGATGATTATTTTGATGGCGGTTTAACAAGATTAAGATAATAATAATAATAATAATAATAATAATAATAATAATAATAAAGAGAACTAGAACATTTCATTCAGCATTTCAAAGTGTATGTGTGTGATTTCGATTTTTAATGTAGCTTTAACAATTTTTCAGTCATACTGCTACAATGTCTGCAGTGTGGCAGTATGTAGTGATGTCTAGCACTGGAGCATCATGCTGCAGACATGTAGCATGATGTCTCACCCAGTCACATTATCCTGACACCAGACCGACGAGTCCATCTTTGGTATGACTCGGCAGGGGTTCAAACCTGTGACCTCCTGCATCTGAGGCAGACGATCTAACCACTAAGCCACCGGAGTGATCCAGCATTTCAGATATGTTCTGGCTTGTCCTAGTGTTACATACAGGTCGTGTTGATATGTCTATATACACTCCAGGGTAATCAATGTTCATGTTTTTTTGCAGTATTGATATGTCTATATACACTCCAGAGTAATCAATGTTCATGTTTTTTTGCAGTATGTGCTTCACATAGTAAAACTCCGTCAAACAAGAGTTATAAATTTAGTTTTGCTGGGCTTTGGTTGTTTTGCTGATGCTTCATCCTTCCCTGAACGACAGCTGTTATTTCAACAATTCGCCTTCAAAAAAGAATCACAATGATACACTATTTATGTTGTTTATTTTATATATGGAATAAAATCTGACCCAAGAGAAATCTTCATGCTCACAAACTTGCTAATAATCTTCGGTAAAGTCAATGTTCTGTAAACCTATTGTTGTTCAACATGTGTATCTTCAGCTTACCAAACCTCAAACTAATTCAGTTTAACTGTTTGTATACTTTAAGGATGCAAGTAAGCCTAATGGGTTCCCCCACTGCACTGTTGAAAGGACTGAACACAACATCACTGACCACCTTACCTTAATTGCCTCTATGACAATTAGCCATATAAACTACCCCAAGGATAATTTGACATGAGTTCTAAGCAGGACTATCAGGATGGTCACAAAATCTGGGGTGGGTTTTTTCCTATGATAACACAAATCATGCTTTTAAAAACATGACCATATAATGGGTTTTGGAGTACATAATCGTGTCTTTAGCGTGATACATCATGTTATGGCATGTATTTGGCAGCTGAGGAATGCTGAATGCCAGTCTGCTTTCCAATGTAACCACTGTACATAGCCATGATCATGCCCACTTAATATGCAACACACTCATTGGAACAGTCGGGAATGCCAAAATCAGATTAGGTTGAAGAATGTTTCTTTAACTAAACAAATAAAAATGTACTAATATTGAAGAAAGTGTTTCAATAGCTTTGTTTCATTCAAAATAGTTATCATCCTTTTAACCATTTTGGCATTCCTGGCTTCCATCACATTCCAACCAACTAAAATGTAGGCCATCCAAACTTGAAAACGCGTCCATTTGCTTGTTTGAGAATTTGAATTTATTCGAAAAAAGACATCAAAGTAAGTAAAGTCCGCCTAAATCAACATGAATTTTAATTTGTGGAAAAGCTTCAATATGTGCTGCCAAGTGTGTGAGATATTCTTGAAAATTTGGACGCTCGTTTCGATGTCGGTCAAAATAGGAACACGCTACACATGGCCGTTATTTGGGCAGTAAACCATAACACCAAAACATAAATAACATCTTATACGTCTTACATTGTAGGACTACCCTGTATCTATTCCATCAGATTGCGAGGGGGAAAACAGTGTTGCTCTAAAATGGAAGCTGTCTGTGTTTCTATTTATGGAATGAGACAAATGCTTGCGGTACTGTGGCGTGACCAAAATAAACATCGTGGAAAATTATGGTCCACACAATACTGTTATTTACATTATACTATCAGTTTGGGTTCATGGCAACTATGTAAAGTACCAATATATTATGTGCCAGACCTTTCACAACAAAGCAAATCTAGGTTCTTCACCTTTTCTCTTGTAAATACATTTCCCCTCTTTGAAACTTTCACATAAACATTTTCTACATGTGCTGATTGGAAGCTTCCATCACTGTTGTTTTTGTTCTTTAATTTCTCCCCTATGCGCACTGCACCATGCTGTGCCGCCCCGTCCTTGTATTTACCGCAAACCACCACAAACCTACCACAAACCACCTTTATAAATATATTGATATGTTTATCTATACTTTTGTAACTCCTGGTACATGATTTTATGTTTTTATGTATGGTTGTAAATAGCACAGAATATCTCTAGTTAAATTTTGCCTACGTTACCTAAGAATCTTAAGAGTTTAGTATTGCATTGGATCTATAAATATATACTTATGTATGTCTTGACAATTATCAATAATAATCTTACTAATAAGACTTAAATGGCGCTTATCGCTTAATTTTTCAGTGGCTGATGGGGTTTCTATAATAATTCTGTACCTTCCCATGGTTGGGCTTGATCACATGAATTGGCCAATTCGACGCAAAACGAGTAGTGTATTCTGTCACGTGGGTTCTATTGTGAAATACAGTCGCAATAGACAGTGTATAAGGATTAGTTTGAATTCACTTCATAATACTGTAAGTTCCTCTCACATTTTCATTATAACTTTGACCAATTAAATTGTTAAGTTTTATTAAACTTGATTTTGCTTTTCTCTGTTACTTGTTTGTGACCATAGAGTCGTAACAATATTAACTCAATTTTATCTCATAAAATGTGGGTGGATGGGTATATATATATATATATATATATATATATATATATATATATATATATATATATATATATATATATATATATATATATAAAATAAAGTATTGAATGTTTTTCAGATGCACTCAAATAAATTTGAAAATCTCAAATGAATCTGAATATGAGCATAATATTTTATACCAGTTTCCAGTGTCTGTAACAGACATGGGTCGCCGCGTAGTAGTTTATTCAAAACAGTTAGATGGTGATTTTTTTCAACCATCTGTCAATCGGCCGAACGAGAGAACAAATCCCAAAACGATGGATAAAATATCAGATAGACTGCTCTACTCAAAACCTACGTACGTTCATAACGAATTCAAAAGAGACGATTCTTTAAATGGACCACGGAACTTCCAACAAATAAGGAAAAAACGTATCGAGAAGAATGTAAAAGAAAATTGCAAAACCAGAACACTTACTCAGAAAATATTGCTGATGAGTTGTTAAAGATAACTGGTATGTGTGGGGAAACATCTTTTATAAAGTGAATAATACACGACAGAGGAAAAAGTGCCACCCATCATATTATATACCGCCTGGTTTTTCCCTGTGTGTGTGCACGCTGATTCGGACAATGCTTATTCGAACCATATTACGGGATGATTCGAACCATGTGAAATATTATTAAGATTCGCCTTAGGTGTAAATGTGACCTTCACAAATGATTCAAATATGATAGTTCTCATTATTTCCCAAGTACGCTGAGCAATTCAAAACAAAACCCTTTTTTTTTACACGGGAACCGCAATGGCTCAATGGTTATCGTGCTGGACTCACGACTGACGGTCCAGGCTGATTCAGAGCAGATTTATTCGAAGCAAATTACTGGCTGATTCGGAATATGTGAAATATTACTAAGTTTAGTCTTAGATTTAAGTGTAACATTTGCAAATGTTTCAGATACAGTTTTTTTTCTTTATAATTTCCATATACTTTTAGAAATTTAAAACTGCATTTAAGGAAACAAGATAATACGTCAATATCATACTATAATAATCAAAGGGGTTACTTGACCCAGCGATGTCAAACCCTGGCGCGAATCCCGCTAAGAGTCATAAGTCTCCCCTGATTCCAAAGACTCCCATACAACTACTGTTGTAAACCGGAAAGTCCAATGTGTCCATTCTATAAATAATTTTACTCTAATTAATACAAGACCACAGATCTCACAACATCCCAATTGTCTCTCAACCGCACATCTGCATGTTTTCTTTTCACCAACTTTCCGTAACGTACTGTCAGCATTTTACGCCGTAAAACTATACAACTCAAACATCTAATACAGGGATCTACTTTTACTACGCCACCTTAGGCCAGTCAAATCATGATTTTTAAGCCACATTTCGCCTGTAACTTTGCACCATTTTTACCACCATAGCAACAATAAAAGGCGCCTGCCGACGGCGGAACAGTCCCTTCTCGTTTATTCCATTGTATAATTTACCAGTCTCCAATCATAAATACTACACCTGGAGTCCCACAATCAATATACAATACTAGATTTTAATAGGGACTACTGAGAGACATGATACTCATGCGGCTCTGATCTGAATTCACCAAAAGTAAACCATGGTATCATATGAAACTCACTAACACTTCACTCTTTGATATTTGCCGCTAGTAATTGGCTAATTATTTCGGTTTCAGGAATATCTCCCAAGGACCGACTTCCCATAATCAAACAAGTAATCACAAACATCTAAGAAATCCTAAAAATGGAGAGTTATCAACAAATGCGCATACTCCAAATTTGTTATAAAACGTATGTATTCTGCTTATCTTCTGGACCTCGTATTAATCATAAACAAAGAAAATGATAACGAAATGGAGGTATCATCTCCCTCGAAAGGTCGAATATATTTTACTTATCATTGTTTAAAGCACCGTATGTTAATTGTTTTCTCTGAATTATTAATGTATAATTGACTTTTATACAAATTACTCAAACCAGCAGAAAAATCGCGATAAAACCTATGCAGTAAATGTTTGTTCATCTGTATGTACTGGCCTGAGTGTGTTAAAGCTTTTGCTACATTCATGCAGGATTTATCTCTGTACTGATTATTGTATTATGTAAGGGTGCAAATTTCTGTCGATCTATGAAGAGCACATTAATTTGGGCAGGTGAACGATTACATAGATTTATGGGGACCGTGGCGTGTTAAATCGCCATAATGCACGGATTTGTAATGTCTGTGTCATGAGAGGAGTGATTCTTAATTAAGTATTCGTTTATTTAACCGTCAGACAGACTGGAAGAATAGGGTTAACTTCGATCTTGTATCGGAATTGTCAGACTTGAAATTTTCCAGAACCAGTTATTTGGGAATCTCTAGGGCAGGCAGACTACAATTTTGGCGCCTAGTTATAAAAGGCGCGAGATATATTTAATCCGGATTGGTTACGCTAAATAAGGGCCGTGGTTCCCACACGAAAATTCCTTGGTTTTAATATGTCCCATCACAAAATTTTAGTCAGTCTACTCTTTTCTGCAAAAGAAAACAAAGGTAGGAGACTCCGAGTTTGAATTTAGAAGAAATTCACTCGTAAATAATTATCCAAGGGATCGGATATTTGGAAAGATGACGGACACGATTTTGGCGGTAGAAGCGAGCGAAGCTTGAAAGCACAAGGTATTTTGCCCCAGTCTCATGTAATTGGTTGATATCAATATAACGATTTGTTTGATTTATTTGTTTATATTTGCATGAATTTATTTGTTTAAATTCGTATATCAATTTTCTTGAGATGAATACAACTGTGTGAGTTCATCTATATGAATCCGTACAATGATATTCTTTGTATAAGTTTGACGAATTGCTTGAATGTGTCGTCTTGATTGTTATAGGAAAATATGTATCTAAGAATTTCATGTCTTACTTTAGTTGATATGAGTTACGAGAATCAGTGTGAATTCACCGACCTTAGATGATTTCACGTATGATAAAGACTTGAGTGCGTATTGACTGAAATTAACGTTGTTAAACCATAAAGTGAGATTTCATATACGCTAAAGACTTGAATGTGTGTATTCGCTGGAATTAACGTAGTTAAGCCATATAATGAATTTCATTCATTCATTTGTATAACTGAGACGAGAACAGAACTGTTAGGTGTTGTGGGATGATAATGTGAGTCAGGTTGAAATAGCCGTTAGGAAGTACATTAATCTTATGAAACTAGGTTTGTTTATGGTCTGCCATGTTTAGCTTGACCAGACAGCCTTTGGTATCTGTTTGAATTCCGATAGAACGATATCTGACATAACGAGAGGGGAGTAAGGATCTATTCCCAGGAGGAAATCTGACAGAAGATTTAGGTTGCTTCTTTGTTTATTTTGGAAGGTGAAATAGCTCCACGGGACTTATCCACGTACCTACCTATCCAAGTATCTACGTAACGTATCTACGTACTTACGTATCCACCTACCCACACAAAGTTCGAGGGCCGAAAGAGGCGAGACAATAGAGAGTTTGCAGAAGAGAAAAGAAAAGTGGAAAGGACCAAAGAGAACAGCCACAGTGAAGTGGGAATGAACCGGAAATAATCAGGCTATGAAGTTGTACAAGGCAATGACTTCGATTGTTCACTGGATTCTGTGATGAACTAATTCTATCATTTAAAACAGATCGGCTATTTATATAAGTATATTTGTGTTTGAAATTCGGTGAATGATTTATTTAAAAAAAGAAGTGTATCTTCCTAATGTAATGCATTATCATGGTTGTTTATGTAATTGATTAAATTGTTATTTTCATGTATGGGGGCTCGTGTCATTCTGTTTTATATATCTGCTCAGATCTCTGTCTATTCCACCTATAAGTTTCACACTTTATATTGATATTTACTTGATCCGGGCAATAACACCGAAGGCGATCACCCTCTAGATAACGATAACCCAATTTCCACTACAACCCACCCCTAACAAAGTGGGGGCTACGTAGCATATTACTATATGCTCCTTTTTTTATTTTCTCCTTTAACTTTACATTGTTAGAACCGTGAAGTTTTTTTCCATACTGCACGGCTTTATAGTAGCTGCTTTAGTGTTTTTGGTTGATTAGATTGTTTGTGGATGAACTAAACAAGCTGTTTCGGCCGTTTGAAAGTAGAGATGATAAAGTTAACGATGTGGACGAATTACTGGGTCACAAATGAAAGTTTCACACAAGCAAACGAATGAACCATGCGCAATGTCCACAACAAACGTGAAAGATGCAGTATCGAAAATACCATTCTGATCATTTAATGAGTTATTTAAGAGAAAGTTCGTAATTTTTCGCAAATAGAATGGTCCAGACTATGACCCCCCAGTGCTCTCTATGGTCTATAACAATAGCCTAGAAAAGCACATTGAGGCCAAGGGCTATCGCATATCTATCAGATACGTACTATGTTGTAAGTAAGCCAAATAACCAAATTTGAGAAAAAATGGAACTGAAGGTTTTGGTAGAAAACTAAGAGCCAGTAATCCAAGACAACGAAGAAGTCTTATTTTAGCTAGATGTCACACAGTAGCTGCTTTGCAAATTTCCGCGTTTAAGTTTTTTGACACAATATTTTATATGTAGGCTAGCGATACGGGCAGGTCATGTACTTAGCTGGAGTTCCTCCAATATAGTACTTGCAAATGACAGGGCATAAACATGTCTTCTTTAGTTGGTAATAAGAATGGTAATAAAATATACTTAAATCTTTGCGTCTTGAATTTCTCAAAGTATGCTTCTTAGTTCCGCAAATCCGAATTACATGGCCCGTGTCATGGGTTCAAAAACTTGATACACACCGCAAAATTTTACTGCAATTTCGACTACATTTCCAACAGAAATCACATTCTTGTTAACGAAATTCAAAACGAAATGAATGTGACATTCCATAGCGTCTTTTGATAATTTAAGTAAAAGAAGTAATATTTTACGCACATTATGATTCCAAACAATCAATGACAGAACAGAGGTGCGGTTGATTCAATGCCAGTCCAATGCTCAAATCACATGTACATCGTACGGAATTGACTCAGCTAATAAATCAAGTCAATCACAAGCAGGTAAGCAAATCGGAGTTGGATCAACAGAAAAACAAAATCCATCCATTCCAGACCAACTAGAAAAGTTGTTTCAATGCATATTCATTCAAAATATGACTTTAAATTTTAATTTTTAAGTCGAACGAAACAAGAATTGTTTGAAAACTAAGTTGGTTTACTAGTTTGAGATTTGAATTGCAAATAAAATTAAACGAAAGTACTAAAGTGCGTGTATACATCATGCTATAGATCAATAAATTTTTATAAAAATATTTATTTTATAAAAATAATACGACACAACCATCATTTGCCTGAGATATCAATAAAAACCATGGTTTAATTTATATACAGTACTGTTTGATAGTGTCGAAAGCTGATCATACTGACATGATTTATGAAACGTTTGTTTCAGAATGTTTTCAAAGACAATAATTAAAATATAACCTTATGTTTTCTTTGTTATAAACATCGAAAAGATTTTTGAAGGATTCAACAACTCTCTGATACTTCATATGTATTTGGTTCTTATTTCGCCAAGACATTTATCAGTAACTGAAAAGAGCTGAAAATCAACCTTTTACATTCTCTTAATATCTTGGCGAAAGTAGTAATAACTAATAAAATAAATCAGGTATGCGTATTCCATTGTTTTTCTCATGGTCCGAACCAGCCTGTAATCGGTTATGAATTAGCCCGTAATTTGGTCCAAATGAGACATGGCCCGAAACAGCCTGTAATCTATTCTGAATCAGTCTGTAATTTGGCCCAAATGAGACACGGTCCGGATCAGCCAGGATTCACGACCGAAAGGGAGCGGATTTGAATCCTTCCATCGGATCAGTCATGGCGTGTCCTTGGGCAAGGCACTTTGCTTCAAATGTCTCGGCACTGAAAAACCTATCTGCGTTGAGGTGTCGGAAAGAACCAAACCAAAACAATTTTAAATGAGGTAATGACGTTGTTCTGTATACAGAAGCAAGTGAAATATGATAAGATTCCTTGGGGTCTGCATCTTGCAATGCATTGCCAATTTAATAATGCACTTTGTATACACATTCTCTTCGAGTATCCGAATAGTATTAACTAAATAGAACTTGTATACTGTCTTAAACATAAAATTGAGGTCCTACCAAATTCATGATTTAATTTAATATGATGTCATAATTCTATATTCTTTGAATCTTTTTGGACTTTATGTTTTCTTTATTGCAAACATTGAAAAGTTATTTTGGTAAAAAATGAATAAAACAATAATTTTAAAAGTATGGTGTTGATATTTCTTTTGTTCTGATTTCAGCTACAAATTTACGAACAACAGTCAGATCACATATAGTAAGCGGACCGGTAGATCTTAATGTAAGAACTATTTTATGTAAATTTACGAGCTGAAAATCCACCTTTTACATTCTCTAACTATATCTGCAAAAAACAGGAATAACTATGCAACTAAAACAGGGATGTGTGTTTCATTTGTTTTCTTTAATATAAAATATTTCTCGTGGTCCGAATCAACCAGTATTTATTTACGTAATGTATGATACAAATAGATTTTGTCAGCGCAGGGGGTTGGAGCTGGGCCCACAAAAATGCAGAAGCTTATGGGATTCCGTCCCACAAACCTCTCGCCTATTTGTTTAGGCTTCCCCCTAACGATATTTATAGATTTGCTCCTTTATATGATCGATAAATTCAAAACACGACAGAAAAATATTCATAAATTTAGCATTCAACCTCATCAACAGAGATGACAAGGGTATATGAAAAAGCCGTGTTAATGGGAAGTAACTGTGAAACAAATATATATTCGTCTCTGTAAGGATTATACCCCTTGTTGAATTTATTATTAACATTAATCAGTATGACAGTGTTTCGCGCCGATTGTAATCTAGGTGCTTGTGATTTATATTTTAACGTATCTTAAACGATTTTTTTTGGTCATATAGCTACCATGTCTGCAGTGTAGCAGTTTATACTGATGTCTACCGCTAGTATATCATGTAACAGACATGTAGCATTATGTCCCACCCAGTTACATTATTCTGACACCAGACTGACCTGTCCTAACTCTAACCTCTTAATGCTGAACGCCTAGCGACGGAACTGCTAGTGCTATTTTATAAGTCTTTGGTATGATTCGGCCGGAGTTCGAACCCGCGACCTCCAGCATGCGAGGCTCTAACCACTTAGGCCACCGGTGTGGCTGATTGTAATCTAACAACCAATTAAAAAATACAAATTTACGCTCCTTTTATATTTTATCATTTACCAGACCCATCTTTAAAGTTATCAATTAAATTATATAGTATTAACACTTATACATTTTAATTAAATTATTAATTTTCTTAAACATTAAATCCCAATATATGCAAATTAATTATAACAGAATAAATAGTGTTGTATTTTCAGTATTATTTTTGATGCTGTAGAATTTCTCATTGTGAAATTTAAATGAATTCAGGATTTTGTCATGATGTTAGATAGTTGTAATGAACTCACGAGGATTAAAATATCAGCAATTTTAAATCAATTTGATATGCCATGCATTTTCTAAGGGACAAAAGGCTTAGTTGTGCGGTTTTTAATCAATGATGGTTGTTTCATGGTACTACCCGATGCATTTTGTGCTCTCATATGGTTTAAAAATAGAGACCTATTCAATCAAAGGCAGATGATCCCTGCTGAAGACTTTTGACTACCTAAATTGTGTATCACATAATGAGTTATGTAATGTTAAGCATGTGGCATACGCAACGCATGTGTAATACTACATTGGCACGAACCGCCCGTGATGGCGTATCTAGTTCACGCTGTTACAGACTCTTGCAATTCGTCTGAGAAGTTCTACAGAAATGTGATTCACATCCTAACAGGAGGGCAAATTTGCCCCAAGAGATACCTCTAGATTTGCTGAAGTTAAATTCAAAATCAAAGGCAAGTTTCTATGCAAAATATCATTTTTCCTATTTTCTGTTGTGTTCTGTATATTTCGCATCATGCAAGTATAATGTCTGGATTATGACAGCTGGATTCTCACAAAAATGAAATTAATGTGTGCATATGTATGCGTGTGGGTGTGTTAATTTTTGGTTATCAGGCGAGATCTTTGCACTGATTGTAATAATCGAGTCGATCAATTGCTTTTGCTTCTGCATTAATTATAATGCCTTTTTCGGTCACCACACCATCACCGCCACCACTACTACTGCTGCTGATTCTGCTTAATCATACTATAATAAGTTGTTCATGATCGTCGTTATTGTTGTTGCTGATTTGAGTGGACATTCCTGTTGGTGAACATTCTGTCGGTCAACATGAATATCCTAAATGTTGTAAAATTCTCATTCCAGCACAAATAGAAAATAAAGTTGACGGTACGCTAGTTTCCCTTCCAACATAGTTTTGCGGACAATTTTATGTTATTTCCATTGTTATTTATTTATTTATTTATTTATTTATTATCATTATTATTATTATTATTATTATTATTATTATTATTATTATTTACTGCTGATATTTTGTCATCGCTGGCTTCGTTAATTTCGTCGCCGTTCTTGAAATGATGGTTGCAGAGTGATGTTTGATTAAATTATTTTTGCACACGAAAATAATAGTATAGCTTTGCAGCACAGTTTTTCCCTCGAAAATTACAGAATACAAGAAAATATCACCTGCACATCAACCTTTCAACCTTAACAACAATATCAAACTAGAGTTACTTCCATGACTCGTCATAGCAAATCATCCACGCTAACTTTATGACGTGGTCCTTATCCCACCTTATGCCCCAACCCCTGCCTTCTACTGGACCGTGACCCAAGGGTTATGACTCAACATTCGTTGCATATCTTTGTATCATCAAATCACAAAACTATACTTGATGTTTGGTTGAAAAAAGAATTAAAATGTGACTGTACTTGCAATTTGTGGATATTTTACTTTCCCCAAGGGTAAGGTTCGAATATTATGCACAACTTGTATTCGGTTGCTATATTTCTTCACGTGTACTATGATTAACGAACTTCTACTAAGCCGTTTAGGTGGAGCCGAGTTACGGATAATCGGAGCCAAACACACACAAGCATGGGGATAAAGATATATCTAACAGTTGAATATCGTGACTAAACCAGTCACTTTGAGTCTAGGTTGTTAACGTCATTAAAGCGCATTTACGTATACAGTCTTTCAGTTACCAGTCACTTTGAGTCTAGGTTGTTAACGTCATTAAAGCGCATTTACGTATACAGTCTTTCAGTTACTTGCAAAATATGAAATAAACATTGAAAAATAGGATGTAGGATGTAATTATGATTGCTTAAATAAAGTGGTTAATGTCACTTATCTCACTTGCTCGGAAGGCAAACTTCCCGCCTGGTTAGTATGACAGGAATATCTATCTATCTATCTATCTATCTATCTATCTATCTTTCTTTCTTTCTTTCTTTCTTTCTTTCTTTCTTTCTTTCTATCTATTTGTCTGTCAAAGTTACGTTAAAAATTCAAATCACACACTGTCTGTCTGGCTACCCACCCACCCATCCATCCATCTATCTTTTTATTTCTTTCTAAGGCGTCGATGTTATAATCTGGAGTTTGCGAGATGTTTGATTAAATTAGTTGTAAACACATATTACTTGTAAAAGCTTTGCATCACATCCTTAATTTACTAGAATGATGTGCTTGCGAACAACAAATCTCCATGCTTCCCTGTTTGTTTGTCTTTTTGTTTTTTGGTTTTTAGGTGGGTGGGAAGGTGGGTTTTTTGGGGGAATTTTTTGGGGTGACTTTTTTTTGTCTCGCACCAAAAGTTTGATCCCCTTAAGAATTGTCCCAACGGAAAATGTCAACTGCAACTGGATTTGAGCATTTTCATGCCTAATACATGTTCACATGGTTATATGGTAGAGTCTCAATAAACCTGGTTGTTCTTCCACGAAATATACTGGACGCCATGTATTCCTATCATGTGCTGCCTTTACAAACTAGCCCCAGCCCCTCGGACGAGATCAAAATTCCAAAATGTGTTGGCACAATCTATACCGATAGGCCTATCATGGACCCAAGTTTATTCTGTCTAGATATGAGTGTTGTAAAAATACAGGACGAGCTTAAGGACATTATACGCGTACGTACTTACTATACAGCAGTATTCCCGGCTCTTCAATGATACAAAAATAGAATATCTTTTTTAAAGTCATGTTCAAAATAAAGAAAAACGAAGATTTGTTGTTGTTGTTATAGGGTTTTTCAGCACAAGACAGGCTATACATTGCGGCCAGTATTAATGGTGGAGGAAGAACCCGGGAAAACCCTGGAAAGAACCACCGACCCACGAGAAGCTACCAGCAAGCTTTCTCACATAGCCACATTGGCCGAGCCCGAGACTCGAACCCGCGCAGACAGAGGTGAGATGAAAAATGAAGATAACAAATGAAACAAAATAAATATAGAAGCTGTCCAACAGCCAACTCTGGTTACAATACAAGCTACTTTTCTTGTAGGAGTATCTAGGTCTTTTAAATAATGTTACTTGTACTATATAACACAATTACTTACTAAATATTCCGCAATTTTTTTAAATAGGATGTATGATGTAACTGTGATAACTTTATTTATATTTGTTAGTGTCATGTATCTCACGTGTTCATAAGACATGATTCCAAAGTGTCATTCAGACTAATCCGTATAACATCAACATCTTTCGTTTTCGTTGCCTTTAGTAATGGGTGGTGGTGTGGTGTTTAATTACATTAATTGTATAGACATGTTACTTACAATAGCTTTTCATCACACCGTTACAGATAGCATTTGCAGATTAAATTGTATAAAGGGTGCGTTCGAGGAGATAAAGAAAAGAAAAAAGCAAAATCAGGAAAAAGAATGCCTATCCAACAGCCTGTTCTTATTTCAATATAATGTACTTAACTAGTTGGGATATTAATACCGCTTAACTAAAGCCAATTGTACGATATGGTTCAGTTACTTGCTGAATAATCCTACACTCGGGACAAATAGGATGTTGGATGTAATTGTTATTACTTTATTTAGAATGATTAAAGTCACTTATCTCACATGATCAGAAGGCAGGCTACTAGCAGTAGGAACAGGTATGTATGTATGTATGTATGTATGTATGTATGTATGTGTGTAAGTATGTATGTATGTATGTATGTATGTATGTATGTATACGTGTGTACGTGTAATGTCTGATCTATTCATAGATTTGTTTATCAACTATTTACTCATTTTATCATGGCATTCTTCAATGCAAAATACCAATCGACCCCGTATGCATTCAGAAAATCAAATGTTATTACACATGAAAGCATATTCTCATTTTCTGAACAGACTACATAGAAGTTTAAAGACAAATACTGATTATTTTTTTGGAAATAGTAAACATCAGAGAGAGAGAGAGAGAGAGAGAGAGAGAGAGAGAGAGAGAGAGAGAGCGTCCGTCTTGTGATGCTCTGTAGTTCATTGATAATGTAAAATAAATTGTATCTTGCACCTTTCTTGATAGGTTTATTAATTGCTACATTAAGCAGATGTAAGGTACATTAAAACATTCATAATCCTAAAGAAAGCTTTCAAAATAACTTGTATCCAAAACTTTATTTATTTATTTATTTATTTATTTATTTATTTATTTTCTCGCTTAGCGAGGCTACCTATAGTCATTGCTTGTTACGAAGACGGTGGTTACGTCTTCGTCAGTAACAGTGAATTTTTCCATGATGATGTATGTTAATTATAAAAAGTAGATTTGCTTAGTCGGTATGCTTAGTGTCATCTTACTTTTCTTAAAAATACACAAAACTGTAATTTTAAAAAGTATTTAATAAAGCAGATTTCCAGAATTTAAAGTTACTGTGAGTAAAGACCTGGGCAGAATAGTATTTTTATTGCTAATGGTTTTTGAAAAAAAGGAATATAGCTTCAAAAACACATGTTAAGAGAATATATAGTGTTTATCCATACAAATAATTGGACGGTATATTGTCAAACAGTCCGCACTCCTCCTTACACGAGACAAAATGCCTCAGATGAAACATAGTTGCATTCCTTCTTATAGTATTTTGTAATATAATATGGCAAGAATTCATATTGATAAGCACCCACTGTTCCGTCCCTGTTTTCTATTTGATATACCTTTACAAATTAGAACTCCGCCCTCTAAATTTTGTTAGAATTTTCAGTTTGTTTTTCGCAGATATGCGGTTTAAATTCGTAGACTTTTCGACTAGCATTTGTGGTCACCATGATAATTCCGTGCAATTCTTTTTTTTTGTCATAGTTATCTGCACAAAGAAAGAATATACCTTACAGCTACAATATTCAAGACAGTGT
>JAECUM010025475.1:0-29031 GCA_016617855.1 Megalonaias nervosa
ATTACTTCACTAAAATGTAGGGCCTGAAGTAGAGAAATGCTACGCAAATGTTCTCCTTTCCTGATTATCGGTTTTGTCAATCTGATGTGTGGAAATTCTTTCTAATGTTCAATTTCTCCCTTCTCCAAATATTGGGAGCAGCATACCTTGCATGTGATGATGTAGATCACATTTTCTATATTGCATGTTATAGTATGGTAGTGAATATGAATCTTTTCACCTGCGACTGTGCTGCAAATGTATTTGTTTCCATTCTGTGTTTTCACGTCTTGCATCGTTTGTTACCACAAGCAATCGATTTCCCGTATATTATTTGATTTGAGCGTGGCTTTAAATTACCCTGGTTACCGTATCTCAGATTGTGAGGTCTGCGAATTGCTACTACTGGATTGTGTGGAAAGATCAATATGTATGTATGTATGTATGTATGTATGTATGACAACTCGCTTAAATCGAGTTGCTTAGGAAACGTTTAATTATTCAAAAGCGTGACAATACTTGCTGATTGGTAGAAAATAAACATCATACGTACAATATATCAATTTAAGATTAAACTATGTTGCTACACATTTGGATAATCACCTGATCTTCATTTCTCACAGTTGATGGGGGATGGACCGATTGGGGTGATTGGACATATGATGCCTGCAGTGTTACATGTGGTGAAGGACTGCAAGTTAGAAGTCATTCTCGTTCTTGTACTAATCCTGAGCCAAAACATGGCGGTAAACCTTGTGAAGGAAACCCGATGGAATCTGAGACAATTCCCTGCAAGACAGATGATTGTCCACCAAGTAATGAAAATATTTTTTTATTTACTTAGACATGGTAGTAAACGTATTTTGTGCATTTTTGTAAGTAATGATGTGTGTCAGACTTTGTTGGAACTTTTGAAATCATCTCGGTTTGGACTAAAGCGATGAAAATTGGAAGAAACTAAGCACTCGATCCATTTGTCGAACTGTTATATGATATATCAAGGGCAAGTATAAGAGCTTTTCCGAAAGCACGGTGTTGGTCAAGGAAATGTGAGATGTGACAGGGAGGAAATTAGAGTTAATTAGAGGACAAAGGTTTAACAATGTTGAGTGTTGTTACCTTTTAGTGCTAGCAAGGCAGGAAAGGATAACAGCTGGCCCAGTCGTCTGCTTTGATAGGTTAGCAATGAAATATTTGCGCCGTCTTCAATGTTTTCCATCCCGGATATAATATTTCCATCCTTAATATAATATTTTGATGGGTTGGTTAGCTGTTTGTTTAAACTTGCATGAGGCTATGTTCTAAAGCAATATTGCTTCATTGAATTGGTAGTATCTAATAGCTTAATAAATGCTTATAAAATAAATTTATAAATGCGTGTTTTGAAATAAAAACTATAGTTAAGACCATGTGTTTGAGAAAGCTAATAAATGACAGAAAAATGTGATTTTGGTAACCTGCTAGTTCCTTGCTGCCAATGCATTGACACATGCCAATTTTTCCTCGATTTAAGCCTATATGTTTGAATGTGAGCAGCCGGCGAATCCAATAAGCTTCTTTGGGTTGGATGTTTGTTGTACTCCATTATGAGTTATGGGCGATCCCAGTCAAGATTACTTCACTAAAATGTAGGGCCTGAAGTAGAGAAATGCTACGCAAATGTTCTCCTTTCCTGATTATCGGTTTTGTCAATCTGATGTGTGGAAATTCTTTCTAATGTTCAATTTCTCCCTTCTCCGACATATTGGGAGCAGCATACCTTGCATGTGATGATGTAGATCACATTTTCTATATTGCATGTTATAGTATGGTAGTGAATATGAATCTTTTCACCTGCGACTGTGCTGCAAATGTATTTGTTTCCATTCTGTGTTTTCACGTCTTGCATCGTTTGTTACCACAAGCAATCGATTTCCCGTATATTATTTGATTTGAGCGTGGCTTTAAATTACCCTGGTTACCGTGTCTCAGATTGTGAGGTCTGCGAATTGCTACTACTAGATTGTGTGGAAAGATCAATATGTATGTATGTATGTATGTATGTATGTATGACAACTCGCTTAAATCAAGTTGCTTAGGAAACGTTTAGTTATTCAAAAGCGTGACAATACTTGCTGATTGGTAGAAAATAAACATTATACCTACAATATATCAATTAAGATTAAACTATGTTGCTACACATTTGGATAATCACCTGATCTTCATTCCTCACAGTTGATGGGGGATGGACCGATTGGGGTGATTGGACATATGATGCCTGCAGTGTTACATGTGGTGAAGGACTGCAAGTTAGAAGTCATTCTCGTTCTTGTACTAATCCTGAGCCAAAACATGGCGGTAAACCTTGTGCAGGAAACCCGACGGAATCTGAGACAATTCCATGCAAGACAGACGATTGTCCGCCAAGTAATGAAAATATTTTTTTTTATTTACTTAGACATAGTAGTAAACGTATTTTGTGCATTTTTGTAAGTAATGATGTGTGTCAGACTTTGTTGGAACTTTTGAAGTCATCTCGGTTTGGACTAAAGCGTTGAAAATTGGAAGAAACTAAGCACTCGATCCATTTGTGGAACTGTTATATGAAGTATCAAGGGCAAGTATAAGAGCTTTTTCGAAAGCACGGTGTTGGTCAAGGAAATGTGAGACGTGACAGGGAGGAAATTAGAGTTAATTAGAGGACAAAGGTTTAACAATGTTGAGTGTTGTTACCTTTTAGTGCTAGCAAGGCAGGAAAGGATAACAACTGGCCCAGTCGTCTGCTTTAATAGGTTAGCAATGAAATATTTGCGCCGTCTTCAATGTTTTCCATCCCGGATATAATATTTCCATCCTTAATATAATATTTTGATGGGTTGGTTGGCTGTTTGTTTAAACTTGCATGAGGCTATGTTCTAAAGCAATATTGCTTCATTGAATTGGTAGTATCTAATAGCTTAATAAATGCTTATAAAATAAATTTATAAATGCGTTTTTTGAAATAAAAACTATAGTTAAGACCATGTGCTTGAGAAAGCTAATAAATGACAGAAAAATGTGATTGTGGTAACCTGCTAGTTCCTTGCTGCCAATGCATTGACACATGCCAATTTTTCCTCGATTTAAGCCTATATGTTTGGGTGTGAGCAGCCGGCGAATCCAATAAGCTTCTTTGGGTTGGATGTTTGTTGTGCTCCATTATGAGTTATGGGCGATCCCAGTCAGGATTACTTCACTAAAATGTAGGGCCTGAAGTAGAGAAATGCTACGCAAATGTTCTCCTTTCCTGATTGTCGGTTTTGTCAATCTGATGTGTGGAAATTCTTTCTAATGTTCAATTTCTCCCTTCTCCAACATATTGGGAGCAGCATACCTTGCATGTGATGATGTAGATCACATTTTCTATGTTGTATGTTATAGTATGGTAGTGAATATGAATCTTTTCACCTGCGACTGTGCTGCAAATGTATTTGTTTCCATTCTGTGTTTTCACGTCTTGCATCGTTTGTTACCACAAGCAATCGATTTCCCGTATATTATTTGATTTGAGCGTGGCTTTAAATTACCCTGGTTACCGTGTCTCAGATTGTGAGGTCTGCGAACTGCTACTACTGGATTGTGTGGAAAGATCAATATGTATGTATGTATGTATGTATGTATGTATGTATGTATGTATGTATGACAACTCGCTTAAATCGAGTTGCTTAGGAAACGTTTAATTATTCAAAAGCGTGACAATACTTGCTGATTGGTAGAAAATAAACATTATACCTACAATATATCAATTAAGATTAAACTATGTTGCTACACATTTGGATAATCACCTGATCTTCATTCCTCACAGCTGATGGGGGATGGACCGATTGGGGTGATTGGACATATGATGCCTGCAGTGTTACATGTGGTGAAGGACTGCAAGTTAGAAGTCATTCTCGTTCTTGTACTAATCCTGAGCCAAAACATGGCGGTAAACCTTGTGAAGGAAACCCGACGGAATCTGAGACAATTCCATGCAAGACAGATGATTGTCCTCCAAGTAATGAAAATACTTTTTGTTTAATTATATATGGTTGTTATCTTATTGTGAACATTTTTGTAAGCACTGATGTTTGTGAGGCTTTATTGGAAATGTTGAAGTCGTTTCCTGTTCGAGTAGAACGATGAAAGTGCTATCCCATGATTCTCTCTCTCTCTCTCTCTCTCTCTCTCTCTCTCTCTCTCTCTCTCTCTCTCTCTCTCTCTATATATATATATATATATATATATATATATATATATATATATATATAAGTTCCAAACAACACAGCAAATAATAACGTTTCTGAAAGCACTGGGTACGAATGATTGTGGTGGTCAGGGAAATAGCAGATGTGACAGAAAAACTGACAAGCAATGGTTCATAACTGATGCGAAACCAGCCCATGCGCTTTCGAAATATACTGATTCCTTTTTGAACTGGACAAAGCTGCATAAGATATATACAGAAACGACAGCATAACAAAGCACAAAAAAGCGAGTACTATATAAAGTCTACATTGTGTTTGCTGTAGATAGATACAATTAATTAGAAGATAAAGGTAGAACGATGTTGGGTGTTGCTACCTTTTAGTGTTAGCAAGGCACGAACAAATTACAACTGGACCCAATCATCTGTTTTAGTCGGTTAGCTATGAAATCTTTGCGCCATCTACAAAATTTTCCATTCAGGATATATTTCCATCCTGTATATAATATTTTGATGTTCTGGCTGCTTGTTTAAACTTGCATGAGGTTATGTTCTAAAGCTATACTGCATCATTGAGCTGGTAGTATATAATAGGTTAAGAAACGCTTTTTAAAAAATAAATTTATAAATTTAAAAATGCGGTCTTTTTGGCCTTTTTAAATAAATTTGATAGTTAAGACCATGTGTTTGAAAAAGCAGATAAATGGCAAATAATGTGAATTTGGTAACCTGTTAGTTCTTTGTTACCTATGCATTAACATATACCTGATTTTTTTTCTATTCCTGATTTAAGCCTACAGGTTTGAGTATGCGCAGCCAGCGAATCCAATAAGCTTCTTTTGATTTCGCATTATCTGTGCTCCATTTTGAGTTATGGGCGATCCCAGTCAGGATTACATCATATAATGTAAGGCCTGGAGAAGAGATTGTTGTTGTTGTTATAGGGTTTAATGTCAATTTTCAGCATAGGATAGGCTATACATGGCGGTCGGGATAAATGGTGGAGAAAGAACCAGGAAAACCCCGGAAAGAACCACCGACCCACGAGAAGCTACTGGCAAGCTTTCTCACGTACCCACACTGGCCGAGCCTGAGACTTAAACCCACGCAGACATTGGTGAGATGGCAGTGGTCCGTAACGGTGAGCGCTTTAGACCACTCGGCCACTCGGGGGCCGCTGGAGAAGAAAACTATTTGCAAGTGGGCTCTTTTCCTCTTCGTCAGATTTGGCAGTCAGGTCTGTGAAGATTCTTTATTATGTTTAATTTCTCCCTTTCTCCAAAATATTGGGAGCTATATACTTTGCATGTGATGCGGCAGATCAGATTTTTGTGTTTGCATGTTATAGTATGGTATTGAATATCATGCATTTCACCTGTGACTGTGCTGGAAATTTGTTTGTTTCCTTCATGTGTTGATTTGTCTTGCATTGTTTGTTTCCACAAGGCTTATATTTCCTATATAGTATTTGATTTTAGAGCGGCTTTAAATTCACCCTGACTACCATGTCTCAAGTTGTGACGTCTGCGAAATGATAATACTAGATTGTGCAAAAAGGTCAATATATATGTATGTATGTATGTATGTATGTATGTATGTATGTATCACAACTCGCTTAAATCGAGTTTGATATGAAACCTTTATGTGTTGCAAAAGCGTGACCGTATCTGCTGACGGGCAGAAATAAATATTATACCTAACATTTATGATCTTAAAACTAAACTACGTTGCTACACATTTCGATAATCACCTGATCTTCATTCCTCACGGTTGATGGGGGATGGACCGATTGAGGTGATTGGACTCATGATGCCTGCAGCGTTACATGTGGTGAAGGATTGCAAGTTAGAAGTCATTCTCGTTCTTGTACTCCTGAGCCAAAACATGGCGGTAAACCTTGTGAAGGAAACCCGACAGAATCTGAGACAATTCCCTGCAAGACAGAAGATTGTCCGCCAAGTAATGAAGATATTCTGTTTTTACTCAGGCATTATAGTAATAATATTGCATACATTTTTTAGGGACTAAAGTTTATTAGACTTTTGTTTTTGAACTTTTGAAGTCGTTTCCTGTTGGATTAGAACGATGAAAAGTGGCAGAAAATGAGCACTCACTCTATTAGTCTAACACCTCTCTCTCTCTCTCTCTCTCTCTCTCTCTCTCTCTCTCTCTCTCTCTATCTATATATATATATATATATATATATATATATATATATATATATATATATATATATATATCACAACTGGCTTAAATTTGTATTGTGTTAGTTGAGAAGCCTTTAATCATGCAAACAGCCTGATCATTCTTGTTGTCGGGTAGAAAGTAAATATTATACTTAAGATATATTATCGTAATATTAAACTATGTAGCTACATAATTAGATAATCACCTGATATAACGTCATTATAGTTCCCGGGCGGATGGACCGAGCGGGGTGGCTAGACATATGATATCTGCAGCATTACATGTGGAGAAGTATGGTGGAGAACCTTGTGATGGAAACAACATGAAATCGGAGACAATTCCATGCAATACACGCGCTTGTCCACCGATTAAGATATATCTGTCCTGAGATCACCTTGAAAATGAAGCTAGTGTTGTTCAGTCAGACACACTAGCCGTCACATCACCCACCCTTTTGGAGGCCAGTGTATCTCATATTTGAAAAACAAATTGTTACAAAAGCATACATATACGCCTAAACATACTGGTATAAATATATTGTCCATAGTTCCAAATAGATTAGTATTAATATACGTAGAAATATACAATTGTGTCGATGTATATAATTGAATGCATACCCACAGGTATATAAAAACTAGATTTAATTTGCATAAGAATATTTGAATCCTACAGACAGCATGATCATACATAAACGACCTTCTTAAATAGAGTGATGAAAATGAAGTTTATACTAAAATGTATCGACGGATAATGAAGCACAAGATTGTTGCTCACTTCAATATTTACACGATCTTACATGATCTTCCTTCATTACAGTTTCTGGGGGATGGACCGGTTGGGGTGACTGGACATATGATGCCTGCAGCGTTAAATGTGGTGGAGGACTGCGAGTTCGAACTCGTTCCCGGTCCTGTACTAATCCAGAGCCACTGTATGGTGGAGAACCTTGTGAAGGAAATACAACGGAATCGGAGACAATTCCATGCAACACAGAAAAATGTCCGATAAGTAAGACACGTCTGTACTCAATTCACCTTGAAAATAAAGAATTTTTGGTTCACTCAGACATACCTGCAGTCGCATTATGTATCTTTCAAAGGACGAATATATACACTCATTTTCATATCGTCAATGAGACCCGATAAGCACGAGATGTAACTGTCCAAGACAATTATGGTCGATTTCTCATTTATCCATAAATCAAAATGAGTTCCTGACGTCACATGTGTTATCTACTTACTTTCCAATATATTGGTGCAGTTTTGAAACATAGATTCCAACTTGTTACGTAGTTGAATGGAACACAGTAATTTTTTATATAGACTGTTTATAATGATGTATAATCCTTAACATCCTCGAGCCACGATTAACGTTTTGACACAGTTTGAGATTCCCAGCTTTACGCCTTGAATAAAGAGTTTTTTGTTTTTTTGTTCTGAGACATGTGCATAGTAGAGTTAAACCATCAAGATAGACCAATGCAAAACCTCAGCTTGGAACATATGAAACAGGAACATAAACTAATGTTGAATGGGTGGAGCTGTTAACAGACAACTTGTTTGAACATAAAAGAGGTATACATTTATAAGGGAAACGTCTGTGGCTATCAGCAAATATGCAGTTGTAGTTTTTGTGGTCGGATCCTCCAGACCTGTATATCTAGAAAGAAATGTTTAATTAAAGGAGCAGAATGGCTAGAAATATTAAAACTGACACATTATAATAGGAAAGTCACACAGAGTTTGAATTGCAAGAGGCATAAATAACATATTGATTACTTATTTGTAGATATTCCATTCATTTGTAAAGTATATTTTCAAGATGAAGACGATTGACAGAATAAGGATGCACTTGTCACCAGTTAGATGAGAAAATATTCTTCTTGCCGAAATTACAAAACATTATTCGTGCTGCTTGTGCTTTGAACAAGGTTCAACACACAAACACACACACAATATATATATATATATATATATATATATATATATATATATATATTAGAAGTACATGGAGGATGGAGTCCTTGGGGAAAATGGGTGGACAGCAATTGTTCCACTACGTGCGGTGGAGGAATACGAGTACGGTACCAGACCCGGTCCTGTACAAAGCCATCACCAATGAATGGCGGGAATCAGTGCGTCGGTTTAACTTACAAGCATCAAGTTTATGTGTGCAATACGAAAAAATGTCCAAGTAAGTACTTTATATCCTGCAGTCAGTTATAAAATTAAATAGAGTAATAGAAGCTTAGAATGTGTTTAATTTGCGGAGTTTTATATTGCTCAATTTTCCTGTCCAATTTGCATCCATGACTCATTTTTGGCATATATTCAACTTGTATGGTGATCATAACAGATTCAGCTTAGGTTTTGCACAACTTGTAATAATTAGCTTGTAATTAGCGCTCATTCTAGCCAGCTAAAGCATGTGATCTCTCTCTCTCTCTCTCTCTCTCTCTATATATATATATATATATATGTATGTATATATATATATATATATATATATATGTATATATATATATATATATATATATATATATATATATATATATATATATATATTTGTCATCATATCATCATCATCATCATCATCGATACGTATGGTATTGAATACTGTTAATGTTTCTGGCCGTTGTTCTAGCTGCACTTTCTATATGTTTTATATATTTGTGAAACATGTTGCACTGAAGATAAACTCCATACAAACACATTCGCATTTCGCTCTTCTATCATTTGACTCTGATGGTGCTGCAGAAATAAGTCAGCACATATGTTCTTCTATTGATGAGACTATCGTTCCTATAAAAAGCATCTGAATGTGAATGTGTTTTATAAAATAAACCACAAATTTAACACACCAAGAGTGGCGTAATGTTCTTTGTAGTTAAGTAATCACGATTCAGAGCAGAGTAAAAGAAAAAGAATCTACCGGAATAATTTTAATGATCGACTACAAAGTATTAACATAAATGACTTATTGTACTGAGATTGATCATTTTCTAATCTATCTTTGATTTATCTAAAGGCCCAAGCGAGCGGTATACTATAAGACAAAAGAGTAATGGAGTTAAAGAAATTATCAACTTTGAGCGTGGTGGTTTATCTTGACAAATCACAAGTTCTTGTATTCATGAGAGTTGATTTGCTCGGTTTTTACCGCATGTAGCTCCCTCAATTTCAATATAAATTAAAGTGAAAGACAGAGACAAAACGTTGTCAACATCGGCAAATATGTTCATTAGAAGCGTCATATTAGGACTATGGATAAAATAACATAACAAACGTTTTTATATGCTAGAAACATGTCTCCAGTCCGTATGCAAGAATTATGACTCCCTTTGGATACTCCGAACGTATTTTCGTCGTTCTTTTCTCCGATAGATTGAACTCTGCGGTGCAAAAGTAAACTACACTTCAGTTGTACATATTCCACATGAGAAATTCATCGAACATGGTTCAAAATTCGTTTTGATTAGATTAATTCATATATTTATCTAGGCATTTTTCCGATAATATTTTCGAAAGTTTTATTTATAGTTAATATATATTATTAGATGAAGGTCATGCGTAAAGTAACAATCGTAGACAAAACTTTCAGACAATTGTATTTTCTTTCATTCCAGAGCCTAAGATCCGAGAATATTTAAGAAGCTTTCTGGATGCCATGTTTTCGGATCAGTTGAGTACGGTTTTCATTGCTAAATCTTTAAAATTACGTCGGATTTATCAGTGCAGTCATGCATATAGAAATAAACTTTTTGCATTAATTTAGAGACTAAACCGAAGTGTTGGAAGAGTCAAGATTGACCATTCTAAAAAAAAAAACACTTTATTCCCATGCTAACGTTAAGGTACGAAGTATCCGTTATATCTAGAAATTACCTATCGCAAAAAGCAAGAATAAGTGAAAAGCAAACAGAGAGAAACGAAAAAGGATTCCAAGCACTGAAAATGCTTGAAGTATGCGTACACACGTAATCATGTGTCTGTGGAAGTTTGTTATTCTCGCTTTGGATTGAATAAACGGAATAAAGACTTTTATTTAGGAATAGTTAATAATACAAGGCCACGTGATCATTTAAGTTTGCAAGTTGATATTCACCTGTAAATAGTTTCAACTTACAACATTAGGCTTTTTCACAAACGTTAATTCACTTCAGATATCGCCATTCCAACATATACTTTATCATATGAGTTTGAAATACTATTTGGCCACTATGCTGTTTTCAGCGTGTAAGGAGGGAAAGCAACGAGTGAATATGGGTCATTGTGAGAGATTTCAGGTTTGCATTAACAACACATGGCAGGAGCTGGAGTGCATCAATGGCACAGTGTACAATTCACATACAGAGGCATGCAACTGGCCCGATAACGTTCCAGGTTGCAATACCACTTCCAATATTATCTCAATGGACGCTGAAACTCGCGGAGAAGATGGATCTGAGTGTTCTTCAGAGGAATGTGAGGATTTTGATTGCACATAAATACAAAATTATTAGCATATTTTGATACCATTTTCACGGCATCTTACTCCGAATTACGCTTAAATGAATCATTTAAATGGCCATCCAACCAGACACCGCCATAATTGTAACGTCTGCTTTTTGTAGATGTATTAGCGCTAAAAAGTAAACCACTTGTGCACAAGTAAATGTACGCAGCAGATAAAAACTGTAATGAATACATGGTTAGTCAGTGATAGATCATTGGTATCTTGGAAAGGGAATCTAAATTCTGCAATTGGTCATTATTTGAAAAGCGACTAATCTTGTTTTTCACAGTATGATTGACGTCGTGTTTTATAACTTTTACAGAGCCACAAAAAGTCAGTAATGTTACTGAACTTTGCAAACAATCGTATAAAGAAACACATTTAAACTAAAGGAAACACATACAACAAAAGGGGCTTCCAAACCGCAGCGCTGGTTTAATTTATGCTTTATGACATTTTTTTGCAGGTGCTTGTCGAGAGGGCATTGACGTAATTATTCGTCATCCAACCGATTGCAGGAAATTCATCATTTGTGCTAGGAATACCCTTTTTGTGGAATCGTGCGCTGACAACACATACTGGAATCAGAGCATACTTTCATGTCAGTCTGGTACATGTTGAGAAACCTGGCCGTGCGAGAACAGATTGTACGAAACTCTCATCATACTCTTAAGTAATGTAGCTTTGCACATGCATTTGGTGTAAGTTATAGTCTTTGTATATTTTTAAGCGTTGACACGAATGTAACCGGATTTTCTTTTCGTTAATTGAAGAGAAACAAGTCGACAGTGGGAATGAACCGGTAAGGGGCATATATTTATCTCTCTCTTTCCGTGTGTATACAATGAATTATAAATGATTGTTATATTTAATAATTTACTTGTACCTTTCAAAAGAATTTAAATCCAAATTATATGTTTATTTGGAAGGAAAACAATGATTTTACTTGCAGTTCTATTTTGATTGCTAAATCAGTTTCGACGTTTTGTACGTAATATATCAATATTCCAGAGGTGCAGTTACCTAAATCATAAGCCATTGAATGTTATATAATTACAAACGTTGGATGAAATACGTCGACCCTGCCCCATAACGTCATTATTCAGACGCATTTCGTCATCAGCAGTGCCTTATATTCTAGACTATCATCGACATCAAGTTTTATTATTTTTATTACAGACAATAAAATGATACAATCGCACTTGACAACGTATTTCCTGGAGATCTGATTGTTACAATTTAAGACAGAAAGAAATAATTATTTGGAGAATTGTTTCGCATACATAGTGGTATATTTCTTAGATTTTAAAGACAGTTTTCGTACAGAATGTACATGTTACATATTAAACATTGCCGCAAAATTATTTTACTTTGTTCTTTCTTTGGTCATAAATTATAATGCCTTTTCCTATATCATTCCGAGTGGTGAATTACATGCATTGTTTGATGGATAATTCCAAGATCGTTTGGAATTATATGAATCAAAGTACTTACTATTATTGCCTAATGATTAACCACTCATTGTAAAATGTAAAATTTTAAACGATTGCACTTGTGGAGGATTATTCATAAAAAAAATGTTCAGTAGATTTGAGCCAATTCAAATTACTTTTAGTATTTTCTCACGTTTTAGTTCACGAATAGTTTAAGAATATGATGACAGTATAAGTAATTAGTCTGAGTACTTAACAAGTAATCAGTCTGAACACTGTACAAGTAATCAGTCTAAACTCTGTACAAGTATTCATTCTAAGTACTGTAAAAGTATTTAATTTTAGTACTGTACAAGTATTCAGTCTGAGTAAAGTGCAAGTATTCAGTCTGAATACTGCTGATGTGAATGTGAATATTATTTATTCCTTTTGTTTGTTTTTGCGACATGGGTCAGATAAACCTGAAAGTGCCGAGGAATGGTTGAAGGGGTGTACGGAGTGTATGTATACGAAGATTTGTGTGCTGTCATAGCAAAGAAATGAGAGTTAAGTGCCTCGTACTAAGGACAAACCAAGGCAGCCAACTCAGGCTGTTCAGGGCATGTGTCGAAGCTGCTATCATTGGGTTACAAGTTGCTTCTTTCAAAGTCACAATAATTTCAAATTTTAATAAAATAACTCTCCACATTCAATAAAATGCTTTAGGTTGATAATTTGCAGCATTCAAGACTGCGAAAGTGAATATTGAAAATTACGTTTATATCTACAATTAAAATTCTCCAGAAGCTTTGCATGTGAGTTGAATGCTAGCAGTTAGTAAAAAGCGATGAATGAATTAATGTGACATCTGTTACCACTCAATGTCTTAAATTGTGCAACAGAAAGAAGTGAAATAGAAACGTTTAGTAAAATCAACAAATACTTTATTTCTCTAAGTGGCAAAGTGAAACAGAAATGTCAGTTAGATCATATATATTCCTAAATGTCACTGATAAGCCCAAAATGTAAAATATTCTGAATTAATTGCACTAATCTTAAATGTTTTGATGTACGACAGAATACAACCAAGAATGTCTTGAATGAGTTCTCAATAATCCCAAAGTAATGTTTTAGTCTTAAAAGTCAATGAGCACATTGGAATTCAGATGAATAATTTAAATAATTCTACTAGAATTAATTCTGAACACAAATACAAACTGTGATCATAGATTCCAAAAGACTGAGGTGAAACAGGACTGAATTATTGTTTACCAAGTCCCCTACATATACAAATACGCAGTTGACCTACGACGCAACAGATTATTGGGGAAAACCAAAATGTCGATGGGAAATACTATTAAATCTTGAACTCAGCATCTTGTTGACTACTTAAAATATTATGAAAATCTTGTCAGCATTAGCTTCATTCACAACCCTCAGTCATGACAATTACAACAGTCATGTAGGCAGCAAGCAAGCACGCAAAATTAAACATCTTTCACCTCTTTAAGATAAAATGGCGTCATCTTTGATCGGTCGACTATCTGAAATAAGAAAAATGGATTGATAAATGAAGCAAACGTCTAAATAAATATCGGTGCTTTTGGAAGAATTTGCTTTTGTCGTATAAAGTGAATGCAATAAATTTAATGTTTCTGACTTGTTTAAATGACACTGGGTACAATTATAGTCATTACAACCATACAGAATGTCTAAATTATCTTTCTTCTGCAGGTTTTATACTTTGTGAGAGATGTAAATAAAACGTAATTTTACAAAATCTTCAATCTGATTTGTTTTAATCAAACCGCGGTACAGTGAATAAGTAGCAATTGAGAAAAACTTAAGCTGTCAAAAAAGAATGGTGTGCCACCTATTTTCGAAACAAACGAACAGCAAACTATTATAATAGACGGCCACTTGACAAATGGAGAGTTATCTCTACCTAGAGGCAAACGTCATTAGTATTTGACGCAATAGAATAGAAACGTGCTAAACGTTAGAGCGAATATTATGCAGTTGTTTTTTTTAATATTAAATCTCCAAATAGAGTTTTCACTTGACTTGATCATCACTATTCAATGAAGATTGTAGATATTAAAGGAATAGACTTACTGCATACAGTACTAGAGATGACTCGAATTGCAAACAGTACTAGAAATTAATACTTTAGTAATTTGAAACATAGAAAATCGGGTTTGTTCTTGTCTGATACAGTTCCTGACTAAATCATAATTAGATTCGTTCGCAGTTTTTACTTAGTTAGGATTTTCTCAATTAGTAATTACAATCGTTTGCATTTTCATGATGGCATTGTTTTTAGTTAAGTAGGATATCCATGTATTGACGGGTTTCATCACATGATTAATTACATTAGGTTTGCTTTCTTCCATCTTACCCTTTGTCGCCACGTTTATTTGAACATGAGTTTTACTGAAACGTTCTTTAATAAATGTCAAACCCAGAAAATAAGTTGAAATAATCTATCACTTTCTCTTCTATTGCAATGAACGAGCGAGAGAAATTACATATTTGTTTCTTTTTTTATTTCAGTTACACACTGGCATGCTGTTTAATGTAGCATGTAAAACCATTCGTAGACACCAAGCGTTTCATTTTTAGAGACACTTTCTCACTTATTTTGCTTATTTATTGCACATCCATGCGAACAGGGGAAAATTTGGCGGTATTTGTCTTTAAACACTAACAGTTTGGATTTGAAATAAAAGTTCTGAAGGATAAGAAACGTATTATAATTAGAAAAATAAAGTGTATGCCGATAACACAATGCAAATAAGAGAACATTATGTAATTAATTATTTTGCTTGTCATATATTACAATTTCAATGAAGAGTATATTACGTTGCTTTTGTTCTTAAAGGTCACTCACGGGCCACCTATATTGTACAAACGTGTGATATTATTATAGTCATAAAAAAATGCATCTGTTACGTGTGCACACCATAAAAATGTTTAATTACACTTAAAAATCCGCTTTTTTAAATGAAAAAGTTATTTGGTAATCCCCTTAAACAATCGGTAGTTTCCGCGTGCCAAAAACGGATATGATGTACATTTATCCATTCTATTCAACCTAGCCATTCAAGTGTTTAATTTCCCCACGTAAACGTCTAGGTGATATATCTTACGATCGTGCTTTTCTACAGCAAATATGGTTCACTGTGTTGCATATGGATGTAACCAAAAGAGTGATGATAGGAGAAAGGGTTCTTTCTTTTTCAGAAAGATCCTGTTTACCAGGACAAAAGTGGATTCAAGCTGTGGGATCGAATAGGGTGAGGGATGGGAAAGTTGTATCATTTATGCCGGATTATAGTCAGTTTGGCCCAAAGACAATTCCGCCCAACTCGAAAGACAATTCGGCCCAACTTAACAATAGTTTGAACAAGTTCTTTTTTTTTCAAACAAGAAGTAGATACTATGTAAGATAGGTTTTAGGGAAAAAAAACAACTAAATTTAAACAAACTATCTTGATATATTTTCAAAGAAAATAATCATACTTCGTAACGTACACATATATGAGAGAAAACACAAACTGACATATCTTGCTAGTTCTAATTAAAATATTTATATACATTTTTTACGCTAAAAAATATATGCATCTGCACAACAACATTCTCAATTCAAGCCTTCTGGTCAAATTATCAATATTAATTTATAAAACAATAATACTTAACAGATAATATTCTAAAGAATACGTATACCTTTTTCTAAGGGCAGTGTACATGAGATATTATAACATATTTAATATTAGGCTTCAGGTTGTAACACTGCTACATATAAAACACACTCGATTACGAGAGAGAGAGAGAGAGAGAGAGAGAGAGAGAGAGAGAGAGAGAGAGAATAATGTTGAGCGTTTTGTCAGTATTTACTTGCTGCAATATGAAGCTCTTACCAGTTAATTTTATTGTTGTTTTTATTATTCAAGTTGTCTTAGTGTGTTCGCGCGTAAATTAAAAGCTTGTCATTACTAGCCAATATCGTCAATCATATTTGCTCCATTATTCCATATAAATAAGAAAGGAAATAATTTTGTGTTGAATTTGTAACACACACACCCCCCTTGCACGGTTAAAAAAAAAAAAATGATAAACAAATACTTATTTGAAAATACAATGAAAGAAACCAACCTTGCATTGTTATGATTTATTCTATCTTTTTACATCATGTGAAATTTATTAAAGAAAAAAAATATATTCAAGAACTCCGTGTATGTAGCGGATGCTAGCTTGCATATGCATCCTTACTGTAGGCCTAGTGTGTATCGCTTATGTCAAATAACAAAATCGCAAAAGAGATGAAAATATCACCCGATTACTTGAAGGCACCTGCCATTCACGCATAATAAGTTACAAGGTGCAAACTGACCAAGACTGTATCGTATCCAGGTTAACTATACGACGGTATCTCGCAAATAAAAATCATTATTTTAAAATACATTCACTGTGAGTGCAAAGATAATCTTTTTGCTAGCATGTGTTACAAAAGTATTATTAAAGCAAGTTGTTGTTTTGTATACTATTTGCCCTGCAATCATCAATTATGATTACATATGGCAAACAAATAGAAGCCCGGGTGATGAATAAACACAACTCGCAGAGATCAGTAGACTCCTTGCTTAAACTTACCGACAGGATATCAAATACAAAGGTTATTTTATTACAAAGCAAACCAACCCCGGTATCTTTTAAGTGTGCCGAGTTTTTCTTACGAAGTCGGTCGTCATAAGAAAGCCAAGTTTGTTTCCTTTGGATTCTTTTAAACGTGCCGACCTTTTTTTTTTTTTTAATTTTTTTTTTTTTTTTTAAATAAAGTCGGCCGACATAGGGAAGCCAACATTGATTCCTTTTTACCTGTATTTACGGGAAATTTCAAAACAAATTGAAACAATGAAACATTTTTGAAAGCGACACAACCTTGTGCGTGGTGCACGCATATCGATATAAGGCTAAACAGTAAATTAGTTTTCAGAAGTTTCATCTAAATGTTCCCTAGCCATAATTTCTAGCGTTTTATTTTCCAACAGCAAGAAGCATGTACTTCGTCTTGTGGGGATAAATGTACGTCATTTCCGGCTGGCGTCCTCTATGGGTGGGAAATCGTAGCTAAAGGGAAGTAACAGCGTTGTATACTTCTATTTTGATTAATTAAATTATTACTTTTTTCTTTACACTTGATTTTTTTTTTTTTTTTTTTTTGTTTTTTTTGTGCGAGAATAACTACTTTTAATCATGTAATGCAAATCGAATGTAAAAAGAAAACTATTGGAGTATTACCGGTGACCTTTAAGCTATTGCGTGCGGTAGCTACTTACAGTGATACCCCGGGCGCAAGAGAGCTGCGGGGGGGGGGGGCAAACAGCCGATAATAATCAAATTGCAGGAAACTCGTTGGCGGGGCCACATCGTCGCCCCAGGCGCCACTTACCCTTATTACGCCATTGTTAGCAAGAGCTACCTCAGCCAAGTAAGCTAGTGGTAGAATGAGAGACATGTGGACATGGGCTACGTCATTAAAATAAACCAGAATGGGAAGAAGGACATGTGGACATGTGCAGAAAAAAGTATTAGGTGAAGAACTATGTATGGATATAAGCTGTAAAAATAATCAAACAATGGTTATTTATTGCCGAAAAGTAAGCTAAACACGTGTTATATGATATCAATCATTATTTGCCTTACCAAAACTTGACACACTGTTATTCAGTAGTTAGGTTTTGTTCAAACAAGAAACCAAAGTGCAGAGAAAGATTTATCTCCAGGCATTTCGTTTGATATATATAATAAGTACAACTTTCATCACTGATCCACGTATCCTTCTAAATTTCTTGATGTAATGGTTGTATGAAAATTTTATGGAACAAATATTTTTCGTATAATCATAACTCGAAAAGATGCTAGAGAATATAAACAAGGTTAAAAAAACACCAAACAAGAACTCAGGAAAACAAGAGTGAATAAATTTAATATCAGATAAATCAGTGGTAAAAGCCCGTTTTAAAATGTCTTCATTAAAGCTTTCAAAGGGAAATCTAAAAATTTACACGAGACTTATTTTGCATCATCAACTGTGAATAGGAAGGAAACTGTTGAAGTCGTGCGAGAGGAAAAGACCATCATTGTCTTCCACTGAATATTTTAGTGACACTTTGTATCCGAATGCCTTTGGGACACCGTTTCGAAAATACTTTCTGTAGCAATTATGAGTCACGTGCATTACGCAATGTAGCTATATTGATGTTTTTGAAAATATATATGCCATATTTTTACCATTAAACATTTATGTTAGAAAATATTCCTGTCGAACATATTTAGTCCGTAAGATCGGTTAAATTTCAACGAAATGTATGCATGCGATATAACAAACTCAGAAATATATTTATTTTGAAAAGGTCCGGGTCCGAACTTTTATTTTCATTTCTTGTGTGTGTTCACAGATACAGTGAAGTCCTTTGCTGGATTAGATAGAATGTTCTGCTATTTACTCAGGTATTGCTACAGTCAATTTGAGTAATGAACTACAGGGCCTAATTGAACGCGTTTTGAAACTATAAACGCCGATGCAACTGTTAAAATAATATAGTCTCCATTGCTTGATTATATTTCATTCACATATATTACGGCATGCTAATTGGTAAACTTTTTGTTTTACATTTATTTATATGACGTGAATTCATGGCAATTTGGATACATATTAACTTGCCAATCTTATCCTAGACAAAACAGGCAAAGAGATGTCGTCATGAATTATCATACGTGATTCCCTTTTGGGAAACGATTGCTGTTCTTGTATGCTTTAATTATATTGATAATGTGAGGGTGCTGTATTGTATAAAAAGGATTTGCCTCAAACCATGGTACTAGAGTCTTTTCTTACAGCAAAATTCATTTAAATTGTCCGATCAGTCCATATTCTAGAGAACGATGTAGGCAAATTTAGTGTAGCCAGTCTTAAAATTTACATAAAACTGCTTGTCTGTATCAGGATAACCGGGCAACAGTTAATACGTCCGTTATGTGGTTTTAACTAGACAGGGAAAAGGCGAGCAACAATCAACAACATAACAATGGGAGACGTAGAGGAAACAACTTGATTCACTATATTCAAAGTTCCTTTAATGAGAGATGCACCCGTCAAGTTTCACTGTTTTTATCACATCAGTAACACACATATAATACTTACAATTTGCTTTTACGCAAGAAAGATTTTCCTCATTTATAACAAGATTACCCAAGAGTTTCTTATCTGGCTGGGATACATTTAAAAGAATTTTCCTCTGAAAGCTGATGTGCAGGATTAGCCGTAATATTCTTGTTCCGCCTGTGAGGACCTGTGATGCATATTCTATAATACTACTACTTCAGGCATCAGTTATCTTGGAGGGTTCTCGTAATGGGAGTATAATGTTAACATACATCAAAAGTATAAAGTTTAGCATATGAAAGTCACAAATCTAAATGAAGACATCTAAAGAAATAATGGTAAAGGCTGAACCGGCCAACCAAACAGACTACTTTCCATACCATGTAGTGTAGCAACAACTGGCCGTCGGGATGGACTGCGTGGAGTTGAAACAGCATTGGTTAATTATTGTACAATTCACGCCTTCAAAACTTCGAGCCTTACGACCATAGGGAAGACTATCTCTATATCGAACCCTGACGATAATTTTAAGATTACCTTGAGCTAGTAGCATAATGAGGTGACCAGGGAACTGAATAATAATAATAATAATAATAATAATAATAATAATAATGAGGACTTTGTATAGCGCCTAATCTTAAGAAGATCTAAGCGCTTTACAACATTTGACAACACTTGAAAAAACATATATAATGATATGATTACAAAAATAAAAACAAACACCACGAAATTAGAAAACAGAAAACATGCTGTAAATATTTAATGTAACGAAACATTATTAGGTCTTTAAATCTGTTCTTGCAGTTGAAATAGGTGAGTTTTAAGAGTGGTCTTGAATGAGATCACTGTGTCCTTGTGTCTAAGTTCAGTGGGCAATTCGTTCCACGTTGCTGTGCCCTGGTATGCAAAAGAACGTTGTCCATATGATTTCATTTTCATAGTGGGAATAATGAGAATACGAGTGTCAGAAGAGGAGAGTAAGTATCTTGCAGGTGTGTACACATGGGTGAGGTCGGATAGATATGTTGGACTGGAGCCCGTCAATGAAACGTAGCAGAGAGAACAAATTTTGCGTTTAATTCTGGATCGAATGGATAGCCAGTGTAGGGTACAGAGCAGGGGGGAGGCGTGCTCTGATCGTGGTACTCTAAGGATGATCCGAGAAGCTGTGTTTTGAACTTTTTGAAGTTTTTGGAGTAGATATTGAGACGAACCACACATAATTGAGTTACAATTGTCCAGTCTTGAAAGTACTAAGGAACATACAAGTGTTTTAGTGGCGTCAACTGAAAGATACTTGCGAATGGAGCTGATGCGTCTCAGCTCAAGATATGCAGCCTTGCATATGTTCATGACATGTTGGTGCAATGAGAGAGTACTGTCGAGAGTAACACCTAGGTTTCGTACTGACTGTGTGAATTTAATGTTGGTGTTGCTGATATTTGTTGTCTGAGGTAAAGGATGTGAATGAGAAAGTGTTTATGTTGTAATCAGAATGGTTTCAGCTATGTCATCATTCATCTGCAGCTTGTTACATGTCATCCATGATTACACGTCGGAAATGCACCTCTCTACACCTTGGATGGTAGCTTCAGCTTCAGTTGCGTGGCTAGATTTGTATATTTGGGTGTCATCAGCATACAGTTGGTGAGACACTGGATGATGATCTATGACACTTGAGAGTGGCTGAGTGTATAGAATGAAGAGAACAGTTCCAGGAACAGACTCCTGTGGAACACCACAACATAGATCAACTGGGCTGAAGTGTTTTCCATTTGTGGACACAATTTGTGTCCTGTTGACCAAGTAGGACTTGAACCATAGTAAGGCTGTATCGTGAATGCCAAATAGATGCTGGAGACGGTGAAGTAATATATCATGGTCTATGGTGTCAAATGCTGCAGACAAGTCAAGAAGAGTGAGGACTGTAACCTTTCCGCTATCCAAAGCAGAGAGAAAGTCATTAACTACATTTAGAAGAGTAGTTTCAGTACTGTTGCAAGGGCGATATGCAGACTGTACATTGCTAACAAGACTGTTTGAATTCAGATGAGATACAAGCTGGGATCGAACAACTTTTTCAAAGATTTTTTATATGAATGGGAGATTAGAACCTGGGCGGTAGTTCTTTAAATCGTTATGGTCGAGTGTTGGTTTCTTCAGCAGAGGCTTTACAATGGGAGTTTTGAAAAATGATGGGAATTCCCCGGATGAGAGGAGGTATTAATAACATCAGTTAGTGAAGGCAATATTGGGTCTAAGCACTCAAACAGCAGTGATGTTGGAATCTAATCAAGTTCACATGACATTGGTGCACTCTTCATCACGATTGTACGTACTAAATCCATAGAGACAGGTTCAAATGCTGCTAACGGTTGTCGCTGAAATTCTGTATCGCAACTGTATGGTGACGACGAGTCAATTGCAATTGTGTTGTCAAGCTTATCTCTGATGGTTTGTACTTTGTCTCGGAAGAAATTTGCAAACTGTTCCGGAAGGTTGACTAGAGAGAAGGTAGTCGCAAGTGGTGTACTTGTTCCTTGAATTTAGCTTGTTAGTTATCTCGAATAGCTCTTTGCAGCTGGAACTTTCCGTGATCTTAGTATTGTAGTGGGCTGATTTCGTTGCATGGACTATGTTTGAGACATTCGTTTTAGCGGCTTCATAGATTTGCTTATGAATAGTGAGTCTGGTGGAAGGCCAAAGCCTCTCAGCTTTACGGCGGTCTCTTTTAGCAGTGCGAAGCTGGTCCCTAACACTGCTATACCACGGAGAAAACGTTTGAATTGGTACTCTGTACTTGGTTGCTGGGGCATGATGTTTGTCAAGCAATGAATGCAGGCAGTTATTCGGTTGTTCTGCTGCAGGAGGTAAGCTAGTTGTTAGGTTTGCTTGGGTGTCATGCATTAGTTGGGTTCTGTTTATCATACGGAGGTTCCTCTTAGTAGCAAATAAAGGTGGAGGGTTAGGGACTGATATGTCAAGATGGCATATAATGCAGAGGTGATCTGATACAAGTTCGTGGGACACCAGGGAGGACTGTAGAATATTATCATCAGGTCTATAAAGAATCCAGTCTAAAATGTGACCATGTTTATGGGTGGGTCCGCTAACTGACAGTTTGAGGTTGAAAACGTGAATGGAATCTAGGAGTTTTGATGTGTATGAGTTTCCAGGACAGTCAAAGTGAAAGTTGAAATCTCCAAGAATAATCAGGTTGCCACCTATCGAATTTCCATACTCCAGGAGATTCGGAAACTGCTCCAAAAAGAGAGATTCAGTCAGCTTGTTTTTTCTCCTAGGAGGAGGGCGGTAGTGGCAGAAAAAATGGACTGACCTTTGTTCCAGTGTGAGTGTGGTTTGGAAATATAAAGGCAGAACGTAAAACGAAACATGACAACAACTTTTCCAAATGTGTTAGACGAATAACCATATAGACTTTTTTTTTTTAAACAACTCGAAATATTAAGAGGTTTTGAAATAATCTTGGCTCTGCGTCAAACACAAGATGCTATGAGAATGTTTGAATATGAAAGGAACATCCTTACTGGTTGCACGGACTACATATACTCGTTATCCCCAAAGTTGTATGAACTAACGACCAGAAGTTAAACCTTTAAGACTATTGTTGCCTCAGCTGATTCTGTTGAAATGGGTAAAGCTCTTCCTTGATAGCGCAAAGATAATACACAGACTTGTCTACATGACCTTAACACTAGATAATTAAGATTAGAAGAATAGCGAGGAAAGTAACAATAACAAAAACTGAAAAATGTACATGTATTATTACATGCTAATGTTAATGAAATAAACTAACGCAAGTTCAGCACTTTCAAAATATTATCAGTAAATTTGATGACAAACTGAATTCCACGATCAAACATATCTGTAAGCAGTCTAAGAAAGAAAGTGTTCAAACATGGTATAAGTAGAAAAGGATCTTTGAGGGCAAAATATTCTAACGACTTGTTTTCTGCGTAGTCTTGCGAGTGTTGACTACATAAGCTTCATATTTTACACGGATGAAGCATTGGACATAGAAATAAACTGTAAAATCATTATCATTATCTGTGTATTCAATTGTTCGGTCATTTCTTTCCTGACGTATAGGTTGTTCAACACAAATGGTCGTTGCCATATTAAACACGTGCCTACATTTACGATTAAAACATGTTTCAATGTATACGTATATTATTATTATTATTATTATTATTATTAACCATTTTACTATGATTACTGTCTGGAAAACTTATTCCTGATGTGACTGTAAGCAAATAATACATATAACTTCATGATCATTGAATTAATTAGATAAGAATGTGCTAATATATGAAAAGTATCAAATAACTATAATAGCGTATGTATTTGAGCCGTTATTAAAATAGTTACTTTTATGAAGGTTTCTGTCTTTTTCAAATTTATTGCTACTCTTCCCTCCCCAAAAAATATCAGTCGAGAAAACAGTTAACAAAGGAGACTTTGGCTGTTTCAGTGTGAATGTCTACGATAGAGTAGAAGTTACAAATATTTTAAGTTAAATAAGTAACATTCACTTGGGCTGTATTACGTATCGCAGGGAAATTTTTTTTTCTCAAGAATCCCGTTTATGCGGCACTCTGTTTTCCACCATATCATAGAGCAGGCTTGATATAAGATCGTGACCTGTCCTCATCTGCAGGTTGTGAAACTCGAATGGAGTCCATCCATTCGGTCCATTCAGGGAATCGTATATGGACTGTGAATAGAACACAGCATAATGGGATAAAGTGGAATGCAATTGAATACACAGATAATGATTTGCCCAGGCCAGAAAACATCGTCGTTGAGAAATGAAGATTCATAGTTTTCACCTGTAAATATCATTTACAACATCAGTGTAAAATGGGTATTTTGTTTTTCGAAAAGAAATAAAAAGAATATTAACGCTTATCGGGGCAGAATTACTCGCTGCAGGCAATAATTTGTGGGGCTTCATTTTCGCTTGACAGGGTTTGCCGCCAGATTGAAGTACAGAATTGGTACAGGATCGGGATTTAGTCCTATTGACTTGTCCTCCACTGCTGGTCACGGTACAATCGGTGCAGTCCATCTATTTGCTCCAGTCGGCGAATCGGCCATCGAATGAAACAGATACGTAATGTCGAGCTGTGTCTCCAGTGGTGTGCTTATTTGTTTTTATCGATTAGTAGCTAATCACTTGGAACAAGAATAAAAGTTAAACAACAGAAATTCTAAAGATGTTTGATTCAGCATGTTGTAAACTACACCAGAAGTATATAATAATTTAATACTAATAGTGTAATCATTTATATTTTACAGTCTGAGGTATATTTTGTTACATGAAAATGAATATATAAATAAATGAATGATGTTCAGTTTTGCAGTACCGTTTCTTGAAAGCAGCTATCTGGGAGTCTTCCATTTACCCGGCAAATGGTTTTGCACTATATTTTGGAACTTGGTTTAAGTAAGCGGACCTGTACCACAGGTCGCGGAACAGGCAGGGGAATATATTTAGTGAATCCGCTTTCACTAGGAATAATACAATCTTTCATATACATCGGTGTAGGATAGAAAAGTTCCACCCGAGAGTAAACAGACAGGAGACTATGCTAAGTGTCTCTAGCATAATATTGATACCGACGGCTGCTTGTTCCAATTCTATACTAAACGTAATGAATTACTCTTTGTCTTACATTTCTGAACGAAAACTGAGGGTCTTAGTCAAAATGGCGTACTGTGAATACCAATGTTACTTTCAGAGAGCAAAATATTCATTGATTATTTCTTTAACTAAAATATAGAGCATAAATGTTAGGTTTATATTGAAAAAATTCAGCATAAACTTTAAACCACCTTAAAACACATTTTAGCTTCCAAAGAATGATAGCAGAAATGGCTGTGGTAATGGCAATACACATCGTCCAATCTGTATAATGCAGATAGCGAATGATGCAACTATGAACTTAATGAAAAATGTCCACTCATCACTCGTATCAATTAGAGTAATCGATACGGACAAAATATAATGAAATAGTCCTTGATACAGCTTTGATCCAGATTTGATTTACCCATGATAAATAACATTTATTTAGAAAATTAACAATTGCAACAACCGATTTTTTACTCGAAATAGGAATAAAGAAGCCGTACATGTAAGCTGTAAGGGTTGATCAGTGCGTAAAAACCAGTGTACAGGACACTTAACTTCAGCCTTTACTAATTACAGTACGAAAATGTGCTGCAATTGATGTTTCCAGTTAAAGTATGTCCAGGTGAAGATGTAAATCTGGACGCCTTTGCAACTTTGTTCTCGCATCAAAAGGTATATATATACATACATACATATATGCAAGTTAAAATATACGTCATGTGTGAGGTAGGATACAAATTTTTGGCATCGGCGTTCTACACGGGAAAACATGATCATGTACATGTAGGAATGTGATAATATAATATAATATAATATAATATAATATAATATAATATAATATAATATAATATAATATAATATAATATTCTCTGTGCTACGTTTCACTGACGGGATCCAGTCCAAGACACCTCTCTGACCTCACCCATGTGTACACACCAGCAAGATACTTATGCTCCTCTTCTGACAATCGTATACTGATTATTCCCACTATGAAAGCGAAGTCATATGGGCAACGTTCTTTTGCATACCAGGGCCCAGCAACGTGGAACGAATTGCCCACTGAACTTAGACACAAAGACACAGTGATCTCTTTCAAGAGCGCCCTTAAAACTCACCTCTTTCGACTGCAAGAACAAACGTAAAGACCTAATACTGTTTCCTACCTAAACTATTTTCAGCATGTTTTATGTTTTCTAATCTCATGGTGTTTGTTGTGTGTAATAATATCATTATATATGTTTTTTTATGTTGTAGGTGTTGTCTAATGTTGTAAGGCTCTTAGAGCTTCTAAAGATTAGGCGCTATACAAAGTCCTCATTATTATTATTATTATTATTAATATAATATAATATGATATAATATAATATAATATAATATAATATAATATAATATAATATAATGAATGGATTAGAATATCCAGAGAACGCTGTTCACCAAGTCGGTCAAGACTGAGAACCTCCCTTCGAAAGAAGGATACATATATATATATATATATATATATATATATATATATATATATATATATATATATATATATATATATATATATATATATAGTGTTGAATAGGAATTGCTCAGCTTGTTATTAAATTGCTAGCACGAAAGTACAGAAATATGGGAGGGCGAGCAAAATTCGTTCAACATGACCTTCTAGAGCTTTTGTTGCACCAAGATAGGCGTGCATCGCTCGTCTCTATGTATTTTAAAATTATTTATTGTTGATATAAATAAATAAATAATTAAATAAATAAATAACATTCGTTTGGGTAATCTGTTAGTCTTCCGTTTCCCCTGTGCACTGTTTCCCATCATCATGCTGGGCTGGCTTGGTAGAGGATCGGTGCCGGGTTTGAGGAGTCTGTCCTCCACATCAGGTTACCGAAGAAGAGGATCTTCCTAATCGGTCCAGAGAATATGGCACAACAGAATAGAATTAAATAAGACAACATAATAGGAAAGACTTTTTCATATACCTTTTGAAGGATCATTCTAGGTCTGAAAACTCATAAAGATGATGGGTGAAACAAGATTGACAGTTATCCATTGGAAATACTTGTGACAGTAGCAGTTTGAAAAGTGAAATATATATTGCAAATAAAAACATTTGGTCAAGTAACGCTTGGACATTATTGCTCTTTGCAAGCACCTGTCTCTCGTTTGCTACCTAATAGCAGAACAGATTTGATACAGGACTGAGATCTTGTTGCTATTATTCGAGCACAGTCAAACAAATAGTTATTTCTTTCCCTTTGATGTATGAAAAATGATTATCTGCTCGTTGTTTTCTCTATAAATCATTTCCCTGGCAGAACACAGTACTTGATATATGATACTTTCATGAGTGCAACGTTTAATTTCCAAGCTGAATTTGAACTTATGAAAATCCTGTAAAATCTGGGGAAGCTTTTGATGAAAGGAACGTCCATTATTGACAATGTATTTATGGTCATTGAAAGTAAACAGAATAAATGATATATTGGCTTTCTGTTTGAATTTAGGCAAAGATTAAAAAACGCATGGGGTGAATTGCGCTGTTGAGTATCTGCGAAAGCAGACGTTTTATATCGTTGCAAGATATTATATAATTCAATGAAGTGATTTACACTTCTACGTACAAACTGATCTAGTGTAGTACAATATATTATTACCTATGACACAATACATCCACGACCAGTAATGACGGATTTGTTACAAATATCTAAAATATACGGAGATATTTAGATAAATACATATATTGAAGTAATATTTTAACCGGATACTCAAACGTGATGCGCAAATGTCATAGAAACGTACATATTCTTAAGCTGCAAATGAGTAACTACGTGACGTATAATCTGCACTAAAATAATTTCTCATATTAATTTCTTTTATTTATATTACATGAATTAAATCTGAGAATTTGCTGTACGATAATGACCAAATAAAGCCTGTGCAATATAATTGTTTATCGTGGCTTCCTGTTATACAAACAAGAAAAATTAAATAATATACTAATAAAACTAATATACTAATAAAACGCTTGTAAATTAATATTTGCATCTTAGTTTCTCAACAAATTATTATTTTCTGTGCCTTCCCGTCATTTATACTTCTTTGGTTTTGCATTAGGTTGCACCTTGCAGACTTGTCGTTCGTGTTCGAGGACATGAAGACGAGCTGCACAGACTGCACTTACCATTGTTATGTATATTTGATTAGCATTGCATGCTTGACCTTTGTCCGTAATTGATGGTAGAAATTAGACCTACCTGATCATTTCCATGTTTTAGTCACGTTTGTCAGTTATTAACAAGTTCATACTGATATTTTAAATCAAGGTCTGGCCTTATTTACACAGTTACATCTTCTGGAAGCTAACTTGGGACCACATCCTGGTCATTTTATTGTGTCCTAAATTTTATATTAGGAGGAGGTAAACAAAATCATTAATTCGTATTTTAAATATCAGTATATGGAATCACTGTTAGTTGTACTTAGTCATAATTTGACAGGAATAATTTATTTAAATTATTTATTGGAATTAAAAAGTGCTCATTGAAGTTTGGACTAAACAATATTTTTTAATTATTGTGAATCCACTCAAAGACATTCTGGATTATATCATCAAGACTGTTGGTACATCGTAATGTTCAAGATTATTGGTACGTCATCTCATTCAAAAAGGAATTAATTCGGAACACTATACTTTTCGACAAACAATATTTTGGTTTCGCATTTGGTAGGAATGGAAATTCTGGATGATAATGTTTTGGTTTGATTAGCAAGTATGCAACTGGTTTTGATAGGAAATTTAAAGGATTACAGTTAAACATTCAGATGAAATTAGAGTTAAAAAAGCTTCAGCTTCTGAAGGGAATGATGCAAATGCAGAGAGAGAGAGAGAGAGAGAGAGAGAGAGAGAGAGAGAGAGAGAGAGAGAGAGAGATGAATACAA
>JAECUM010025476.1:0-21494 GCA_016617855.1 Megalonaias nervosa
TATATATATATATATATATATATATATATTTCTGTCATCATCGTCGCCTTCCCTTTATTCAGATATTAGCTGGAAGGAACGCAGCACCACAGGGAAAAGCAGTGCTAGGACTGACCAGCCAGACAAAAATGATATAAATGGTCACATCATGATCAGCTACAACTGGAGTCATCAGAAAGAGTTGATGAAAATAAGAGACTTGCTTCAAAAACATGGATACGATGTGTGGATGGATATTGACAACATGGCTGGGTCTACACTTCAAACGATGGCCGAAGCGGTAGAACTTGCACATGTTGTTATTATTTGTATGTTACAGAAATACAAAGACAGTCCCAATTGCAGGGCAGGTAAGTTGTAATTAATAAGGAATGCACTTTCACGTGATCATCACACCTTAAACCACTTAGTAATAATTGATCATTAGGTACATTAATCATTAAGTTAGATGAAGAGTGGGAGCTTGTAGTTTGTTCTCGAAAATGTGTAATATTGTCTTATTAACTTACTTGTTCATCCTTCGAGTTCAAAGATGAAAATGGCATCACTAACTGGTTTGTTTTCTGTGAAAACTTGAATGGCTGCTCTGGCTAATTAGTACGATGAACTTGTCTGTGTAACACTACACAGGTGATGCCGCTTGGGGTTGTTTGATCAGTAGAGGACGTGCTGAAGTTCTGAGACTGATGCTGCTTGTGCTTCTGAACTTCCTCTGCAGTTCTTCTCAGTTGAAAGTATATACCTGCAGTGTAGATGAGATTGCTCCAGGTGAAGCAATTCTAGGCGAGATATTCCCAAGACTCAGATTCAGTGTTGAAATATTTCAAAGATGACTTGAGAGGATCTTTCAACCCATTCTTCTGACCACCCTATGATCGCCTTCCCTCCTCCAGTTCTTTGATGGTCACTATTCTGATTTCATAGCATAGTGGCCTGCCCAACTTATCTAAGACTGAACAACTTGGAATGCCTACCCTTGTGAGGACCTCTGAGGCTGTGAGCCTGTCCTGCCATCTTATTCTCGTCAGTTTCCTCCGGCAGCACATGTACGAATGGTACAGATTTTTAGCATTGCGTCTGTATACCATTCACGTTTCGCATGGTTGCAGCAAGGTCGGCAACACAGTGGCTTTGTAGAAAATTCAGTTTCATTTACAGAATGAGGAATTTGCACCCCCACACACTTGCACGTAGTCTACCAAATGCCACTCTGGCATTCTAACCGTTCAAACATGTGCACCATATCTTTAAAATGACTCATGGAATCTTCTGTCAAATAGTTGTTATTCTACACTCCAAAACTTCGTGTTTAACTCACGCGGTACGGGTTAAATAAACGCAAGAGCAATATTTGTAAAAGCTCTAAATTATCACAATCTCGTTCAGGGCTACGATATGTGTATATACTTCACAAAACATTATTCAGCATTCTTGATGACAGTTATACTCTATAATCCATTTGCTGAATTTTAACCTAATTTGTACATCTTAGCTAAAGCAGCTTAGTGTTTCAGTGGCTATGAGTGTTGATACCATTGTTTAATTGACATTATTTGCTTAAATTTTGATAATGGCATTTTTGCTCTTATCATGCTGTAGTTTAGATCTCCAACAGGTGTATTAGTGTTTACATAATTTTAAATATAATGCTATGTTATGAGTTCTCTTTAAATTAATATATGTGCCGGAGTTCTACATATTTCTGTCTTTAATTCATGTAAGCGTATGATGTGAAAAGTTGACAAAGACCCCAATGGAAATAACGTTATCCTTGTTATCTTTTACAAGATGGTACTGTTTTATAATCTATATTGAATGAATCTTATTTCAAGATATAGCCTGGCAACTCTAGAGCTATGTTTGGTTTACATTTCCCTAATAAACAGTGACTGCCGACTTACAAACATGAAATATATAGTTAGCATAGGTTACAATGAAAATATTGTGAAAGAGCCTTTATGCACTGGTGTCACGTGATTTGCAAAATAAATAAAAAATCTCCCGACTCGCTTATTTCAGAAACCCTTTGTGACAACAAAATCTTGTGCTCATAGGGTGTGACGACATAAGTAGTAGATTATTATGAGGTTTTTCTGCCAAACCCCTATTTTGCATTAGGACGAAAGCATGATTACCCCCTCACAGCCCCTCCCCCCACCCCCGGTTAATCTAAACAAACATGAAAACAAATTTTTTGAGGCAACAGCGTCGATTTCATTATTGATTACCTGTTAATGACCTACCATTAAATCATCATAGTCGTCATTCAAAATTGGGTTTGGCTGCAAAACGCTCATAGTCTACTACTGCGGGTTTTACTTGAAATCGCTAGCGTTTTATGTATATTTCACAAAAAATTACTTTTCCTAACTTCACACAAAATTCCAGTCCGCAATTAATAACTCGCTGAGATTTCCCACATGTCGTATGTCTGACTGCTATTGATACGCTATTAATAACTCGCTGTGATTTTACAATAAAAAATTGATAATTTACAAACAAAACCGAGATATTTTTGATATCACACAAAATTTATATGAAATCGCTAGAGATTTATTATAATAACCAGTCTAAAATTCCACCTTGGTAAAATCAACACTATCAGACTTTTTATATCCTAACGCAAATGTATTTATCCCATCGGAGCAGTATCTTTTATCATCAAAATTACAAAGACCAGATTTTATGATAACCTCTGTTTCAATTTTATGACAATTTGATCTTATTGCCATCATCTCAACGTAACTAGAAAATCCGTCTAACGCAGCTTTATAATTATCGAATCCTATCACTTTACCTACCATATTTCTTTTAATTCCCTTAGCTCGTTTCTGAACTTATTATCAGCTAATTTTAGACAATACATTTTACTACACAATCCGATAAACGCTGCGATAGGAACAAAATTTGTCTCATCCTTAAATTTTCCTATTACTTTTTTATTTTATCGTCACAGTGGAATCTGCTGGGGTTTTTTGATAATCTGAAAGATCAAACATTTCTTTGTTATCGTAACACTCTTGGCAAATATCATCAGATGTTACCTTGCACGTAAGCGAGTCAGAAGCTGTAAATAACAATTCTGCAACAGGCCACATAACCTTTACAAAATCGGAATGAAATTGGTACATTAGCCACTTTTATATCTCAAGTACTGCCATACTGACACAAACTGGCTTATTCAACTTCAGATTCGTCTTTCTTCGTTGAATAGCTATTAAATTTTCATTCAATATTTTCATACTGACAAAATCGTCAGATGATACAAGTTTATTGTGACGTTCCACGTTATTGACTATTTCAATATTGACTCGCTTTTGAATATTTCTATGGTCTTGCCAAATACAATATTATTCATAAGCTTGAAAAAGTTTTCATGAAATTTCTGTTTTGGCAGGTGCTCGTCGTGTTGTGTTTGAGTTTATATAACTCTTCATCCACGGTGATTGATTAAATTTTAGCACACGATGAACTTTTATTAGAACAAGTTTGTGATCAAGTGCTTGTTTTAGATTTTTGTAATGCAAAACGTATCTCCGTTTGTCAAGCAGACTAGGAACTAATTATTTTAACAACAGATATACCGCTAGTGCTAGCACTAGACGAATAATTTCTCTGCTCATCAGATAACAAACTGTAATCTATTAGCATCGACTCTGCACAGAATGGGTAGCTATGCGCAGCGTGCAGTTCAACATGATAGTCAATCTCAACTTCAATAAAATAACTAACATCATCCGGTATAGTTTTTTTCAGTTCTTTTGAAAAACTGTTTTTTGGTGATACACCTAAATCGACCGACGGGCATAGACTCCGATAGGGAGTAGTCATACAAGTTATTGTTATCTAGATAGTCCATAAAACTTGATGCAGTTGTACTATCACAGTCGGATAGATATTTATTATTAGCCCTGGCATTTTTTATTTATTTATTTTTTTTTTTTTTTGCTATGACACTTATTCCACCTAGGATTCCACGTTCTATAAAATTGAATATAACAGGTCTACTAGCAGCTACAGTTTTGTTTTACTGTGCTTGAGTAAAGCGTCCCAACTTTTTCCGGGTGCCAAATAGTACCACTCTGGGTCGCGTCCGTATTTATCAGCTGACGTTTCTGAAATTTTCAGATATATCTGCGAGCAACAGAACGTCTGTGATCAGATATAGTTCATGATAATCTCCTAAGTTTTTGCAGCCGAACGAATCCCAAATCGATTTCGCATAGGCATAATCAACATCACTAACTCTTTCAAGATTTAACCTTGAATGCAACTTATCTTTGTCAGGTAAACAAGTATCATCAAATTTATCCCAATCGTCCAGATATTCGTCGGGAAAGATACCTTTTCGTGTCAATAAACTGTCAGCAGTTTCACCAAAATGTTCAATCAGATTATAAAATTGACTGCAGCCTCGCAGAAACTCGTCATACGACGCTGCCATAAACTGCAGTCTATCAATAAATCTCAACTTGCCTAGTGTCACAGATATATACTTTTCAGTATTGTTTGGAATGCACATTATTTTATTGTTGTTAATAATTTTCAGATGGTTTATTAATCTGTATTACTGAACGCTACAACTATAATATGAACATCATATCCTCTAAAATTATGAAATATAGCAGGGACGCAATCCGGTGCGGTACATTTTAAGCTACATTTATCATGTACTGGTCCACGATATTTTTCAGTAATATGGGATTGATGATTACTTTATTTTGAGGCTAAAGCGCCTGCTCCCAAATATAACATATTTCTGCTTTGGAAAATTTAGCTTCTTGCTTTACTGTTAGTTGTTTCATTGCTACTGTCTTAGCGAGTAATATCAGCATGAGATTAACATCGTTGATAAGGTTCCTTAGCAACCGGACAGTGGTTCCTTTCCACGGTAAATCCTTACTGGTTTTGATAAAGATTTATCAACTGCACACACTATCTTATACACCGTTCCACAGGGAATATGCTCATCTATTTTCCTTGTCGAAGATTTATCAGGGTTATTTCCTACTCCTTGCACTGGAAGTAAAATTGACTCGAAATCTGTATATACTATAAAAGGCAATTTCATATTCTGCCTGTAGTTTGTAAATTGCAATATTTTTTCTTCTTCGCCAGGCAAAGAAATTTCATGAACATTAGAGCAATGTTCGAGGTGTTTATCAAGTATATGTTGGGATATACAAACATGCAAACACCTGACACAGACATATTTCTTTCCCTTATGCTTGTTATACTGACCTAGGACTAGCCTATTAAAATTCTTCATCCAGACGTAGTGATTTTCATAAAATAGTAAATTTACTGTTTTCTGTGGTGCTAGATCTTTAATGTATCTTGGGGATATATTTTGTTTGTCATCGACACCGAATTCCTTAATACCTCTAGGTAACAGGAGATTGTTCTGTTTTTCGAATTTTGGAATTTGATATTCAGACACAGGAAAGACGATCCTGCTAAGTTTAGATTATTTGTATAACCAATATAATTTGATACTAGATAAGGATGGTCTCGTGCAGGAAATAACACCGACAGTATGGTCAGTTGGAAACATTTTTTTTATTACGGTTCTAGATATTTACACAACATTTTGAGCTTTTGATTTTAATTGGCAGCTCGACATATGAGCTACCACGCAATGGACTATATTTCATAGTGTGGAACAGTATTTCCGTTAAATTTTTAAATTTCCAGTCAGACCCCGATGTAGTGCAGTCGTCTATTTTCTTCCATATTTCCTGAAATATATTTCCTGACAACGATATCAAATCTGTCCCTGTAAGAATTCGATTAGATTTTGATGTAACATAGGGATTAGCAAATTCCTCACGTTGCTCCGACGTAGGAATCTGTGGTGATTCCAGAGATATATTTAGCTTAGAGAGTTTGGAATAGAACTGAACTATTACTTTCAAGCCCTTTTGCGTGGCAAGATGGGGTTTGATTGTTGACTGAAGCAGGTGATATAAGTTTGTGTCAGAGAAGTTTGAAATTAAACGTTTATTGTCGAATCGAAAACTGTATCAAAATCAGCAAATTAGGTTGCGATTTTTATAGGTCGATATCTTCCTGTCAAGAACAGACTTTTATATCGGCTAGTTTTATCAATCCTATATTTACTGTTTTATATTTCTTTCACTGAGTGTTCTGTGAAAATTGTCAATTAAGGAAACAAAATTGTTATTATACAATGAGCAAAATTATGCTTAGTGGACTCAATGCCAACTGTTAACGAACATGAGATATTCTACGTTCAAGAGAGATATAATCTTTTTGCAGGAAATATGCTAGGAGTGGTGATTAATCTTAAACAAAAGCTTCGTTTGGGATTCGAACTACGGCTGGTTATAGGAAAAAAGTGAAAGATGCTGATGATACCGAGTATACTGAAATGTTAATCAATGACTTTTGTTATTCATTGTTTTTTTTGAGGAGATTCCAGACGGAATTCGAGTCTATAGAGTAAATGGGAGTGTAGCAGAAAATAATATCGCCAACTTGTCATTACAAGACGAATTTCAATGTCATCCTGTCTACGATCTGTACGGGGCCAACGACAGAGATATGATAAGATATATTTAAAAAAAAAAATTTTGGAAGTATCAATGATCATGGTTACTTAAATGTAATGATCTGGTTAACTAATACTAATCAAGTTTGTTACAGATCTCACAGATTTATATAAGAAGTGTTTCATGATCAGATTTCTGATGGGTTAATTGTGGATCATAAAAACCGAATTAAAAACGATAACCGACTTCAAAATCTAGACTTTGCGTCAATACAAAAAAAACATGCGACGAGGTAAGGGAGGTAGGATTAATTTTAAACCAGCTCGTCCAGTGATATCAACTAGTTTAGAGACAGAAGGAAAAAAATATTTCCTTCTATTTCAGCAGCTGCAAAATATTTTGATATTTGTTCAGCATCAGTTCAACGTGTTACAGATGGAATTATTAAATCCACCTTTTCAATGATAGACTTTGACAGAATCTTCTTTCAATATGAATCACCTGATATTTAAAATATTTGCGAAGTCGCTATTCGTCTAGCAAAAATTAAGATATTTATTTACGGTTTCTTTGTCCTATCCGACTAGGATCTTTCCATGTCGAAGTATATGATCAAGTTCTATACTGCTTAACAAAATCAAATTATTTTTTTCTTTTTCTAATTCAAAGCAAGCTACAACATTATTGTCACCACAAAACATATGTATTGCAGCCTATTCCAGATGATAGGAATTTATAATATCAGCTCGAGTAGCAAATCTGTCCATATTTAATAATTAACATAAAATTGCGATTGCAGGGTACTTTGCACCCAAAGCATTCCACAGTAGAGATGTTCAGAGGTCAATTTTTAGAGTATCTTTTAGATTTTCCCTCGTCAAACAGCGGTGAGTCCATTTTAAAACAATATCTCTATCATAGCTAAGAAACATTTTTCTCAAGTTCTGATACCTCTGAATCTGTCAGTAGCACATAAAATGTTGAGTGAGGATCGTATTCGACAAGAAATGTTTCATACTTTTTTCTGGGTTTTTTTGGGTTACTCATAAACAGCTTGACAGGGTCGAATAAGAAGTTCATATTTAAGATTTTAGCTCTGACTATTCTTCTTATTTCGTCCTGAATACTTTTTACAGTAAATTAGATAAAAGTATTATGTATTAGATGTCTCAAACAAATTTCTTGTTTGTGTAAAGACTGCCCGATTTTTACGCCGATATTGATCGTGATACAGTTGATCAGCCAGAGCATAGGAATTCCAATAACAGTCAGCATGTAGAACAGGTTGCTAGAAATCTAAATACTGCAGAGCATCAGGATTCGACAAATTCAAATAACAGTCGTCACGTAAAACATCAAGACGCAAAGCACTCCGAATTTGATCTAGAAAAATATTTATTTCCTTTAGTTAAGGATAAATTTGCAGATGAGCCAGGTATAGTACATCAAGATGAACACATTTATATCGCAGCAAAATCATGGTATAACGTAAAATATCACCAATCTAAGAAGATAACAAAATGTTTAGTTTTACTGTCTCTGAGAATCAGATATTCAGGGAGTTATTAAAGCCGTTAATGAATCGTAGACATTTAGTAGTTTATGGCCGTCGAAACAATCTAAAATTTGATTTTCTGTTTGTTAGGATTTTTAACTTGATGAGAGAGATAGCGTACTAGCAACAGCACGAAGACAGTAGTTGATATCTTTGTGCAGGCCAGTGAAATGTAAGTCTGTCCTTTTGAAATACGAAAACATTTATAGCGATTGGATTGCTACCGATTTAATAAAAAATGTTTGATTTCACTAGTTGGTATCCAACTATTACAACTGTCTCCATGGCCTCTCCATTTAACCAAACTTTTCTTTCCTTTCCTTGTTATGACTCGCTCAATAACAACTATATCCTGCTCTGTCTGCTATACCTCCTGTTCGTAGAAACTTCCAATAATTTCTTCCCCCACTGAATCTTTCGGCTTATTCGTTACAGGTACTGTTGTTAAAATTTTATCTACGACAAATACTTCTTCAGACCAGTTGGGAGTGAATTTTTTTCCAAACGCTTTTTTTTTTAACTAGTAAAATTCTAACTCTATCATCCACGCTAGACTTGTGTCTTCGGTACGTATTCTCGTTTGTTAACACTGGGTCATTCATAGTTTCATTTGCTGACATTCCAGTTGTTTTATTGTTTGTGTTATTATAATCTGAAATAATCTCTTCTCAGATCGTCCACATACCTGTTTGTGTTTTTGGCTGTAAGTTGCTTATAGATCTTTTCTTTTAGCATACGATTTAATCTTTAAATCTTTTGACGACAACACTTTTCCCTTAATTCCCTGTGATATATTTTGCGATGTTATTTTGTTCCAGAAACTGCTCGAATTGCTTATTAAAAACTCCGCTCCGTGATCTGTCCATACTTTATTCGGTTTTCTTTCTGTGCTGATAATAATATCTCTCAATGAATCAGTTACGGTTTTACCCGTTTTATCTGTAACAGGTACACTAAACGCATATATACTAAATATATCAACTACATTAAGCAAGTACCTTTTATTGTCATTATGCTTTGCAGTATGCGACATATCAGCTAGATCCATTGTCCATATATCATCAGCTGAGTTTGCGATAACCCATCGTCGATGAAACTTTTTTTTAGGTTTGTGAAGTTCATGTGCAAGAGCACTCTGCACTCCATCATCATAAAATACATTTTTACCAAGCCGGGGCTTTTCAATCCCCAGTTTATATTTCGCTCCAATAATACCTTGGACTAGCTTACGATCAATTCGTTCTCTAATCCCCTTGGATCTCATATCGCTTGGTTCTTTAAAACGGTCACAACCAGATTTATCATTTTCATTGTCACGGTAACATATATCACGTCGCATTGCGATTGCTACGACGTGTTGTACGACTCCTCCTCCTGGATTAGATTGTCATTTTGATCAAGTTGTTTGTCTAGTGGATTCCATGGACCTGTATACTTGTGGCGTGACAGGGTCCATCCATGTTCAGGTTTCTGTAATTTACCAATTAATTTGTGGATATCTAAGCCAGATCCGATTAGAGCTCGTTGATTACAACACTTGCAATAGGTTACTATTTTATCCTGCTCGAGACATAAATCGTGGTCAGCTCCGCGAAATACTTTGTTGTAATCTCTGCAAAATCCGAATATTGTGCGAAGTGGAAGCATCATAGTTATTTGATGTGAAGTATCTGTAAATTTTGTCGTTTAGCATAACCTTCGTTGCATGCTCTATTTCTAATATTTTTTATATTTATTATCCTGTTCAATATGGCTAACATTGCAATTCCATCAGCATCAGCATCTGGTGCAATTATTCCAAGAAAATTACAAGCTGCTGTCAGCGAAGTCTTTGTATCCTCATCATCTGCATCTACAGCTGGTGAAGTAGTTCCAAGAGATAAAGTATCTGCTATAAGAAAATCTCTTGATAAAATTGCTCTGGTGCCGGCATCAGCTCCAGGACCAATTGCATTAAAATAACTAAATTCGTTTGAAGTAACATCTCCAGTTCCGGTATCTTTTAACCACATCATATTTGTTGCAACAAATCTCGAGTAATCGAAACTATATTAAGAATAGTAATTGCACTTTATAAGTGCATATAAATATCTTCTACTGTTTGATTAGCTAGTTGATATCTAGCACTTGTAAACAAACTCCAACCGTTATTAATAAGAGTCACTTGTGTATTAGCAGGTACTATTGCACCAGCTGCTGTTGGTACACTTCCACGTACTTCAAGTACGGCTTTGTGTGGTAGCAGAAACACGTCCTCGTCTCTTGTATTAAAAGTTCGAATGCCGGTTTTATTAGGTTCGTTTGAATTTCCATCGAGATATTCAACATACTCAAATTCTGTTGTTGAGTCGTCTGTTGGTATTTCCTCGGTCAGATCATGGTAATTTTGACAGATATTCTTTATCTGTTATTGTTAGACAAAAATTAGAACGCCGCAATATCTAGTCGAGTAGGTCTACTTTTAGTTACTAATTTTCTAAAAATTTCTTCGCGGGGTGGAGATAGCAGTTTTTTGTGTCGTTTTTATCAGCGCCTTAGTAGTTTCTGCTGGTGATATTTCAGAAATTGCTTGTTTTATATCTGCTGTACTCGGTGGTCCACCCTTAATTTTATCAGTAATCTTCTGTCCAAACGTTGAGCCTGCTGCAGAAGACGCTCCTGTGGCAAAAGCTTTTGATGCGTCTGAAACAATAGGCGCTATTTTTTTTTTTTTTGTTGTTGTTTTTTTTTTTAGTTTTTGCAATTCCAGGTGCATTTTCAATTATTTTAGTGAATATATTTCCATAGAAACGTCCTATGATATTTTTGTGATAAATGTTTCGCTGTTTCATTTTGTTATACAAAACTATCAGATAAAATTGACTTTGGTGAGTTATCTCAGTGTGATTAGTTAACTGTGGTGGACCGACCTCAGGTGCAGATAACGTGTTGTATAAAGATTCAGATGCCTGCCGGATTGATCAGTCAGTGTCATCGTGATAGCATATATTTGATTTTCAATACTAACAGGATGGTAGATAATCTGTCTTTGATTTACTTGCATTTGCAATCCAGATGGTACGTCAGGAGACAAACTGTAGATAGTTTGACCTTTACTACCACATGCCGTATAAGACCAGCTGGCAACAGAGCAATTTAATAAAATTGAAGCACTTACGATTCAGAACCGTATCAGTTTTGAGCAAATCCTAATAACGGACCGATGCTATTTGTGGTGCTGAAATCAACAATAATTCTGGCACGCAATGTGTTATAGTTTGGAATGAGCTCAAAATTATCTGATGCGGATTCAGCTTTAGTAATAATTAATAACTCTATTGCTTTATTTAGATCTGTAGCGTTATAAGCGCCCTGTGGAATCTTGACCGAAATCCGTGTCCAGCCAGCTGGCTGAATTGATTGAAATGTAAAAGCGTCATTTACGTTAGTTCTGATATTTGCCATAGCGGGGCCCAGTAGTAGCTCAAACAAAACCTATTTCGTGTTGTTTATCGGTGTCAAGTTCCATTGCTGGATTATAAAAAAACCGAGAAGTTTGCACTGTCCGCTGCAGTCCATAATGAGTCAAGCAGTAATGTAGTTGATAACATTCCTATTTTCTCGGATAGATAAAACTGAACTGCGAGCAGTTTATGTTTTACGGTTTGCGAGTCAGATCACTATGTAAAATATGATATTCGTCAGATATTAGAGAACCGTTTGATCTGAAATTATCTAAAATTTCTACAATTTTGTTTTCCACCTTCCTTTAATGCTATTAATAGCATCAGTCTATCAACTATTTCAGCGGTCGAGTTAAAGATCTTCAGACCATGACCTTTTTATGTCTTCTTCATCATTTCTGTTAGCTAAGTTTTCTAATAACATTGTTTTGTAATTTAAACCTTTTTTGTTGTTTTTTATGTTATCAAGTACAATACTGTAAAGATCAGCAATAATAAATTCTCTGTGCATATTAAAATATTTTTTGCTTTATTGTAATTAGTAGATTCTCTTATGATCTTATTAAAAGCCACTCTGTTTTTTTTTTTGTTTTTTTTTGTATTATAATTCTTAGTTGTCTGATGTAATTATCTATCTCATCGGCACTCATTTCTTTTATATCATCAATCCTTAATTTATTCTTTCCAAAATATTTCTGCTCAAAATCTCTTAACTCGGTAACATCTACTGGATATAAGGCTTCTCTCATTAATTTATTGACCGTTTCCACAAAAAAAAAAAAAACAGCCACATATTCTTCACTAGCTCTAACCTGCTCTTCAATTTTTTGTACTACTGCAGCTTGTTGTACAGCTGGATCTCCTATTCGCTCAATAATTTGCTCTGAAACATTTTTTTGCTCCTCTTCAAGAATACTTCGTAATCCTTTCTCCAATAACTTTTAACGATCGTCCGGTGATGCTGCAGAAATATCTGGCTGTTTGCCAAGTACTGCTTCGGTGACTGGTCTTAAACGTCTAGCAGTTCTGCTCAACCTTCCTCTTGAAAGCAGCTCTGGTTGCAACAAATTTATTTAGAACCTCTATTTGTTTTTAGTCCATTTTGTTTGTTGTATTTAATTTTTGGATAATTTTACATATTTACCGATAGATTTTTCACAGTCTAAAAACCTGTCTATTCCACATCTGAACATACGATTTCGATCTCTAGCTAGCTTATCAAATAAAACGAAACTGTAACTTTCCTGATCAGAAGAGTGCTCAGACGCAGCCATTCTGCAAGTGGCGATATGATAAAGTTCAGCAAATTTAACCTTTAATACACCCCTGCACTGTTCTCGGACTATATTTTGTACGTTGATATTGTCTAGTCCGGCAAATATTATGAAGCAGCCAGTATTTCGCCTGATAAATCTGTCCACGTTATAAAATCACTGAGCTAAGTAGGTTGCATTACATTTTCTGTTGCGCGATGGTTATGCTGATGTTTGATTCATCGCTCCGTCTCCGCTAAGTTGATTATGCTAATTCCATACCAGGTATTCACAAAATTTTATCTCGCGGTCAAGATTAAATTTTATCAGGCGGTCAAAGTTAAATTTTATCTTGCAGTAAGAAATAAGAATGAGCTATTACACAATGTTTGGTACGTTAATTGACAGCTCAACCGATAAAATAGGAAATACAACCACTACAGCTGGTGTAGATTTAAGAAATTATATCAAAATATCTCAGGATAAAATGACCGGTAACTTGAGTATGTTAGGTCTGCTAGTGCTAGACCTTGAGACAACATATCCACCAATCAACTCAGATAACTAACAAGCAGTAAGCCTTGCAAAACTTAGTTGGAGTCAGTAATGGTAAGTTATGAGTCAGTAATGGTAAGTTATCTTTATCGGGTGGAAAGATGACTGCAAATGTCAATATGAGTAAAAAAACAAAAATGATTTTAAATCTTGAGACCGAATACCCCCACCAACATAAATAATTTACAGGCACAGCTTAGCTCAGTAGATATTTCTTAGTTACCACTAGCTGGAGGGACTAAGGCTGAAAATAAAGATATGGGAGAAAAATTAATATTTAATACTTAACTTGATAACACAACTTTGACCACTAACGATTCTGCAACAAATGTAAAGTTTGTCAAGAATAACTTTGTAATAAAACCCGGTGATACTACAGCGGGAAATCTGGATATTGGATCGAACAAGATAACAACTACGGCAGTTCCATCAGCAGTATCAGATTTAACAAACGATAACATAGCAACAAAATATCGCATCGCGAGTAGCAAAATCTGGTAATAGGTATGTTAAATATGGGCTCGAATAAAGTAACAACTACTTATAATCCAGTCGCCGGTTTTGATGTAACAAATAAAATTTATGTTGACGCTGAAAAAAGTGCAGTATTGTTAAGTGCAATTCCTACCACAAATGCTAATTATCTTAAAAAAAAATCCGGTGGTACAGTTACAGGTGCGATCGATATAGCCGCCATTAAGATAACTTCTACGTATGTGTCTGTATCGACATCCGATCTTACCAATAAACAGTACGTGGATTGTGTTACCAAATCGTAATTTTTAACCCTCCATTTTTATCCTCAGCTTTAACAGATATCAGATATGATGATATATCGTCTGAAGTGTATGATAAGTACTGAGAGTTTATTGCCGATCCTGTCAATAAATAATTTTGAAAAATAAGGGTTCCTACAAGGGCTAAAAAAGATTATGTTTGAAACAAAACGACTACGAACATAAACAGTTCCATAGAACCTTTATTTTTGAAAAATGGAACCAAAAAAATATCACATACATGTGGTCACCCCGCCCCCTGCTGCTGTCAATTTTGTAAATTCAAAAATAAACAGCAGCGATGATGTTCAGTCTACCATTCCACTAACGGTAAAGCCTTTGCCAATAAGATCCTAAGAGTTCTTGTTGGGGGGGGGGATCATTGGCCCACAGGCACTCTTTCATCGGTTAAGACCTGTCTTATGGTCCACAGGCACCTTATTGAGACTTTTTGGTCCGGCGGACATTCCTTCTGAATGCCCCTATGTGGGTACCCTTCAGTGAGGTCACAAGGTCACGAGTTCACATCATCCTGATTTTTTATTTTAGGGGCGCAAGCGCATGTAACCCCCCACCCCAAATCAAACTCCGGGGTAAGTGCAAAACTGCACTCGCCACGTTGTTTGACGCTGGCGAGGTTACATGGGGATTTTGCTTACGCCCCCAATTACTAAGTAAATAATAATTATTAAAGAAAAGGGCATCCTAACGCCACCCCCGACATATGTCCGATACGGGGAATCGAACCATAGGCCTCGAGTACGAGAGCCAGACGTGCTACCACTGCACCATGCTCCACTTACAAATATATGTTTCAAAAATAAATATAAGGTATCTTAGCCTTGACTCAGTTGCCTTGACGTTGTCAACGATGATAAGTATATACTGTCTCATTCTGAATAAAATCTGCAATTTTACATATTTCTGCCGTTTTTGCTTTGGTTAAAATATTTATTTTCAAGCCTCTTGACACAGTCAAGGCAGAACTGTGTTAGTAAAATGCGTTGGATCGATATTATTCTGGTTCATTCTGTCTGAACAAAAAAAAAATCGATAATGACTACATATATCACCGGTGAAATATCTACAGCGTGGTTAGTCCTGAATTTATTCTTGACAACAGATTTTTGTGCTTGATATCATATGAAATAGGTAGATTTCTCAGACTTTAGTGTTTGAGGGATACGAGGCTGGTAAATTGAAGTCAAAGAAGAACATGACTATGTAGATATGAAACTATTAATTATGATGAAAAAGAACTATGCATCGTTTTTCAAGACTACGCTATGCAAGGGGAAATAACTGCTTAATTATTCTAGCGTTGTGACAGAGTTATGTAGAATCAAGGACCAAAAATTCTATCAATACCTATACGATACCTCGATCTAGGGTCATGTAAATTTATGGTTATGAAACCAAACTGGGTAGCTTGTGCTTTTGAAAAGAACTTTTTAAATTTAATCATGTCCATATCCCCTGAACACCAAGTTTGATGAATATTTCGCAGCGTATGTGTATCGACTCCATTAAACACAGCTAAAATATTACAGTTATCCCTGATCACTTTTGGAATTTGTGTATACCGCTGGGTAACATAAATTACGTCTGTGTTTTTATGTCTGCCTCTGGAAAATATCCGGGCAGGATTTGATTGTTTATCCAGCATTACATCATCGTATGCTACAAGATTGTTAATAAATCCGTCAAGGTCGTCTATGGATGGGGCTTCATCAATATCGGTAATAAAATCAATAATATAATCGCCGTTTTCATTAAACGACTTTGCATTTTCATTAAAATCCTTAAGTACTTCATAGCATCGCTGATCATCCACGGATGGAGCTACTAAATATAATTTATCCCACTTGAGCCATCTCGTTATCAAATTAAGCAATAATTGTGTTTTGCCTGATCCAGATGGACCTATTATGATTGCCCTAATAGAATTTGGCAATGCTGGGTGATGCTTGACTGGTTCTTGTTTTCGTGTCACTGAAAAGTCAATTATATCCATATGATAAATAATATGAATTTATATTGTGTTCGATGCAAGGCAACCACCCCACCGCTGGATTAACAACAATAATAACAAAAAATAAAAAGCGTGCACTCACAGGTAAGTGTAAAAAATGTGGTACAAAAAAAATGCAAATTTATTTCGTCTAGTACAAAGACAGGAGGTGATATCGCCGATTCGTTGGGAAAATTACCAGGGGTTCCGTGGGAGAAATATCCCGGGGAAAAACACCTACCCGGATACAATTATTGTGGTCCTGGAACTCGACTTGATATTCGACTTGATGATCAAAATCAAACGCGACCTGGAGAGTATCCAATAAATAAGATTGATCAAGCGTGTCATATTCATGATGTCGCGTATAAGAGTAATGATGTACAACAAAGACATCTCGCAGATGTAAAATTGATTCACGCGTTAAATTTTATAAAGAATAAATCTCTCAAAGAAAAACTTGCTAGTTTTCTAGCAAAATCTGCTATGAAGGGTAAACTAATGCTAGGAGCTGGGTAATTAATTATATAACTATTATAATGGAGTCCATTTATTATAGCCCAAGAGGATATTGGAAGGGCAGAGCAGCGATTAGTAAACTTGCTGAAGCAGCAAAAGTCTCACGTGCTGTTGCTGCAGCGTGGTTAGCACGACAGGCAATATGGCAAATCTATCTGCGTCCACCTAAAAAATTCAATACGCGTATTTTGATGTCAGGGTTCCCAATGAAGTTCATCAAGCAGATATTTTGTTTTTACCACATGATACCGTTAAAACACGTGGACGTCAATCACGCACATACAAATACGCGTTAACTGTCGTTGATGTTGCAAGAAGTTGATGTCAGCGTTCCCAATGAAGTTCATCAAGCAGATATTTTGTTTTTACCGCACGATACTATTAAAACACGTGGACGTCAATCACACACATACAAATACGCGTTAACTGTCGTAGATGTTGCAAGTAGATATAAAGAAGCGGAGCCGCTATCAACAAAAACAACATCTGAAGTTGCCTCTGCGTTTGAACGAATTTATCAACGAGGACCATTACGATGGCCACAGTTGCTACAAGTTGATCCTGGCAAAGAATTTCTTGGTGCAGTATCATCGCTGATGAAAAAGCATAATGTCAAAATCAGACAAGGACACATCGCAATTCATCGTGATCAGGCAATAGTTGAACGATTTAATCGAACACTCGCTGAGCGGTTATTTGGATATCAGTATGCAAAGGAAATAATTCAGAGCGACATGAGATCTCGTGAATGGGTTGCAAGATTACCAAATGTGATAGCTGCGTTAAATAATGAGATTACTCGTTCAATTTCTATGAAACCTATTGATGCGATAACGGAAAAATATATAATACCTCGGAACAAAATCATACAATCTCAACCAGTATTAGGTAATGTGACTGTAAGATATCTATATGAACCTGGTGAACTCGAAGGGGGTAAAAAAAGAGCAACTGATCCTATCTGGAGTGTGACTACACATAAAATTTCTAGCGTGGTTAGATCCACGGGTAGACCCGCCATCTACAGACTAGATTCAACTGCTCCTCAGCGTGGATTTGTACGTGAACAATTACAAGTAATTCCTGAAGAGACACAATTACCACCGCGTTCACTTTTGTAAATTGGAACCCCGACGTCGATTGCATTCAAGACATGTCAATATAACATTATCACGTGTATGACCAAGATCACTATTAATTCTATCCACGGTAAATTGTTTTGGATTATTACTCGAATACTTCCACGACATGTGACAATTACAAATTACACAACGATTATTTTGTTGTTGTTTTAGCTTCATAATAAATTCAACATCGATATCAAATCACGATTATTTTTTTTAATCGCATCGTTTATAACTGGATAATATTTTTCTTATTACTTCAACACTAACATTTTGAATATTATTTTTGGTGGAATCCATGACAACTCTGTGCAGTTGAGATATTCTCCTGACTCTAGATACTGCGAGATAAACTAAATTTGACCACTCGATTCTGTCATCGACAATTCAGATATTTGTATCAGTAATAGTTAGTCCTTGTGACGAGTGAATCGTTATGGCATATCCAAATTTCCACGGTGAGTTATTCATACTCAATGCGCTTTCAACAACATCAATATCAACTAAAACAATATCATTTAACACAAGATTCTGCTTTTCATTTGATCCTGGAATGTCAACTTCAACATTCTGTAGTCGAATATCTGCTGGGCGATAACACAATGGCACAAGTAGATTTGAGAATGTTTCTTTGTGTAACAAAAATAATTTCTCCTGTAATTCATCACGAATTATTTTTCTACTAGCAACTATTAAATCATTTGGTGTCCACAGATTCCAGAAATAGTCGATGAGAGTTCCCGGAATTATTTCACGCGCTATTTCATACTGTATTCTATCTGGTTGTAGTCTGATTAATCTTTTATATTCTTCTTTCAGAGGTTCATCAATAGTTCTATGATCATCATTTATTTCTTCATAATAATCCACAAATGATTTTAACCACTGATGTGGAGACTGACCGACGAAAGGTGGTGGATAATTACCGCAGTATTGTTCGTTAATAACCAATTAAGAAATATTTGTAGTGTTTCTAACGACACCGTACAAATCTCATCCCAGATGATGATTTTAGGAATATATTTCTCACCCATTCGCTCAGGTGTCCACGTATCTCCACACCATCTGAAGAAACTATGGTATGTACACGATTTTACTCCTCGTTGTTTTATTTCTCTTGCTAGTCTGTGTGTAGGTGTCAACACAATCATATCTGAACTCTGATGAAATAATTCAATGGCACGTGTTGTTTTATCAGAACCTCCAGGTCCATTGAGATAAATGGTTTTATGTCTGGCCACGGGATCAAATACAGATGTTGATGTTGATACTGGTATTTGATTGTCATCACCGTAGTATATTTCTTTGATATTAACGTCTGCTGATTCCGAATATTCGAGTATACTTTCGTGTTTTATTTTCCATGATCCCCATTCGTTACTACCGAGTAACGGTTTTACCAAATCCAAGTACGCGCTATTTATATAAAATGAATCCGTAGCAACTCTGACAGCGTAACAAGGAAATCTATTTATCATCGATAATAAATTTATAGACACGTAGGCGAGCATAGAAGATCTTAAATGAGTAAATTGCTGTGACTCACGATCGATATAACTCACGATTGTACCCAACTTAATTCCGTCTGATGAATAAGCATTACTTCTGCTTATTAATGTTCCTTTGTTTGTTGTATCAGTAATTATAAAATCTAACTCAACATCATCCATGATTAATCTTGTACAATGTCGTTATGATCATACGAACCGCCTTGAGTAAATTTACCAATTATTTTTCAACCGAGATCTTTTGCAACTTTATTTTCATAATCAATTTTATCCCAATCTTCATCTGGATCTGTCGGTGAATGTTTCTTTTGTTGTGGTAACCAAACTTGTTTCTGCGTATGATATGATATAATAGCTTCACTTACGCTCAACGACACTCAGATTTCAGTATCAAGCATGCATCATAATAGCACTATTGGAACCCAATATTTTTCTGAAAAATGTCTTCCAAACCACGTATAGACAATAGGATGAAGATTATTACGAAACTTAAATGATTTTACACAAGCAAATCCAGTTAAATCAAAATCAGGTAATGGTCCATTTATCGCAACTCTTGTCATTTCATGTGTCGGATGTCCGAATCTTTTGAAATATTCAGAACAGTCTCCGTATCCAAGAAAACTCCCAGGATAACACGCAACCATATCAACCGATATAACTTTACGATGATCGTATTTGGTATTCCATAATCCGCCATGTCCATATTCAACACAACTATGTTGAATATCTTCAAGGAATTCTGATCGTGTTGGTTTCCATGAATGTTTCTCCTGAACGAAGTGAGCAGCAACTGATGGAACTGTAAAACAATTATTCAATGATCGATCAACTTCAACATCAACAGAATTATATTTCAGTGCAACATTCTTCATTTCTTCATGAAGAGATTCTCTACTGTAAATCTCTCCATTAGGTTTTACAAATTGATCGTAATTCACGGATTCTGAACTCTGAAATAACCAAACAGATACAGGATCATTCTTACTGATATCGCTGATAGCATCGAATATATAATCGTCATAAAATCTGACTATTCTATCTCGTGGAAATATTGTTACAGCATCAGTTCATGCATGTGCATCATGATCAATGATTGTTATTGGAGATCATCTTGATGTGTACTTTGACGCATATAAAATCTTTCCGGTTAGTGTTTTTACTGTTATTGGAAATTTTAATTTTTTTTCTAGTTCAGCGACGTCTTTGATAGATGCTCCAGTATTCTTAACTGTTTCTGCCCATGAGTTTATTTTTTTTACGTCTTATATCTGTTAAGCCATTTCCACGTATTGCTTTTTTGAAGTGTTCCATAGCTCTCTCAGCTACACAATTTAACCGTGATAATTTCATCGGTTGAAGATTTTCAACGCTGGGTTTATTATTTAGCGGATACACCGCATAAACAACTGCGGTTACAGGATACACTCGTTCATAATACGGTTTATCAATACCGGTAAATACACCTGGCTTGGATTTTTTATCCAATATAACAGTTTGTCCTGATTGTGTTACTCTGACAGGTTCACGTTTATCACGGATAATCCAAATATCATCATCCGTCTGCAGAATAAATTTGATCAGAATAATATACCATTGATTATCAAGGTAATTGATACTACTTCTTCTCGTTAGTCATTTATTCTTGTGTCGACGGTATCTCTGATTCTGAATGACGACCAAGTATGAGTAGCACCATCATTTTGAAATTCTTTTTTAGCTTCACGAATACGATCGGTAATATCATCATTCATCAAAGTTAGGTTTTGCGTTGAGTATTTAGATTTGGATTTTGGTAATTTATCAAGATCAAATCTTGCACTAGAGGGTTCAGTTACGGACAATCTCTTAAATTCCTCCATATAATAATTAAGACAGGATTTATTTAATTAGATTTTCATTCATAATATAATGATACAAACAAAAAACAAATGCAACTGGTTAATGATCGGGTTTTCATCTCTCTGCAATAAACCATGTGTAAAAGAATTCTGCGGATATCATATGCAGAGTTTTCGTAGAGGAAGGGCAGGACCAAAACCTTGCGTTCGATGCGATGTTGGAGTCAGAGGAAAAACTCAATTATGCGTGCAATGTGGCGGTATAAAATACAGAGAGATGAAGCGGTGTTACAGTGAGAAATATAGACCATCGACATCTCCGTTTAAAGCCATAGAAGATTATTTAGTTAGATTTCAGAATAATCATTTAGAAGAATGATATTATATATATATATAT